>JAGFPH010009405.1:12525-27775 GCA_018207615.1 Philaenus spumarius | reverse complement strand
CGGTCACCTATGTACAAACGAGCCAAAGATTAACGAGATTCTTTATCAAATGTCCACCTGCGAGCGAAGCGAAGCAGCCATCTGAGGCCGAGGGCCGAGCCGGGGTTGGGACGTGGAGCGTCCAGGGGCATAGCCCCTAATATATATTAATTTGTAAATCTATTAATGTATTGTTCTATTTTGAAGTCTATTTTGTATTTCGCCTATGATATATATTGGATAGCCTATGTATACCTATATTTCGTGACACTGAATTTACCAATTTAATCTACTGACTATAATTTCTTATTTTATAGAATCCATCTCAGTGTATTTTTGTCATCTGCGTTTTTAGTCCCAAAACACGACTGTTGCAACAGTTGTTGTTGTAGAAGCAAAAGTTATTAACTTAGGCAATTAAAATAAAAGTCTCGTTAAAACAATTAACAGTAAGGTGCAAAAGATGCTTGCATTATAAGTGTTTATTAGCTTGCATGAAAAAGCAATACATTTTTATCATTAATGTTAAAATATATCAATCCAATGATTTAGTTTGTTTGTGAGATAATATTAGTGTAACGGTAAAACGATCACCTTGCTTATAAAATGTCATATTTTTTACGATACTAAATAAAAATTCCATGTTGAATATTTATCAATTGTATAAAAAAGATGAATATCCTTAAAAAACACTAGAAATCAGTAGACCTTGGGTACAGATATACACTGTTTATTTACTTATTTGAACATTGGCAAAATGAAGTAGGGTCAATTGTTACCACTTTATGATTAAAAATGCAGTTGCATCAAGGGTAAGTAAGTACGGAGGGCCTGGGCAAGGCCGACTTTACTACAGGCCGGAGCACTGAATTCGTGACTTCACGGTCAGAGTGCTACCCGGCCGGTGTCTCCCGTAAGAAACATATGGCGCGCCCCGACATACTCTGCTTTAAACTGGTCTACTGTCGAAACCCTTCGTCCTATTTCGCTGAAAATTTAAACTTAACTAAATAATAAACCACTTAATGCTAAAACATGTTTAAAAGTTGTGTAGTACTTTTTTTTATCTATATAAAACAACGTAAGTTTCGAAGTTTACATATGTTGCAGTTGGTTTGTATGCTATATCTAGGTTTTATAAAAGTAACAGAAACCAATTATAATATAATAATTAGAGCGTAAACATTATAATTAATTGATCACTCAAATTTATTTTATGGCAAATTTCTTTTACAAATTAAAATCTACGTTTAAACTACATACAATTATATTTTTTAAGCTCAAAAATTACCTTTGGTATGAAATGGCGATATACGGAGTCTTTATAAGTTAATTAAATGTATCCACTTTCCTTTTTCTTGACAACCTGGAGTCACAAATCTTAAATCTTTGGCAGGAAATAAGCCAACAACATCTTTATAACGACTTAATACAGAGCTAATCATAAACGTTTGAATGATAGTTGCAATTTCATACTTTTGAGTCTCGTTAGTATTAACCATGGCGCCCTCTAGCTTTCCGGTTTTGTAGGTAATGTTAGGTTTGATATACACTTCGTCAAGGAGCAGGTTAACCATTTTTTCATTTTCTTTAAGTAACGAACATTTACTTGATAAATATTTTACTTGACTTTCATTCAGGCCCGAGTTACTAGGCCCCATTTTCATTGTAAATTTTTAGAGGTATTTTGGGTGCGGCATTGTTTTTATCAGGTATATCGGCTGATTATCGAAGATAGTTGTTATAGCGTCATCGGATAGTTTAATAATATCCCTTTTCACTGTCAAAACTGAACCGTCTGGTCGTGTCACTGAATCTTCTGTAATAATAAAACGGTCGTCAAAATGTTTTATACAAACTACCGCGTTTTTAGACGGTTGGAAATCTTTTCGGTGTATGGCCGACAGCCATTGTGCTTTCCGGTATTCATCTCGAGGAAAGGAAAATATAGAAGTATAAGTTCCACCACTACACACACTTTTATAATTGCTTTTACAGCCCGGCACACTACAAGCACGAGCATCTCAAACAAACATTGATTATTAATTTAATAAGGTATAAGAAACAAAATACGTAACTGCACGATTCAAACACTGCCTACGATTCAACTAAAACAGCAAAGGTAATTATAAAATAAGACGAACACAACCGGAAGCGTGAGACGGCCAATATCGGAAGCGTGGCTAGAAGGAAAGCGAGACTAGCGGCGCGAGTTGAAATAAATGATGTCCCGGCGTTTACCTTAGATTATTGAAAAAACTAAACAACTTATAGAAAAATATGTTAAATAAAAGTTGTATGGAGATTGTGTTTACCTCAAAAACAAAAAAATGTTTACGCTGTGTGACTTTTTCGTGTCCCGCTATCACAAATCTTGAATACTTTTAATTAGTACAAATTCTAATATTTACTTAAGTAAAAGATTTTTACATCGCTGTATTCCGTATTTCATGCAGAAATCAAATATATAAGTTTAATTATAAATAAATGACTGTAAAAAGGTCCAGGAACGTGTAAATGAAAGGGCGCTACATTTACACTATGATTAAGTTCAACCCAGACTGTGACGTAGCGGCTAGGGGAAGGGGGAAGCACTCTGGCCTGTAGTACAGTCGGCCTTGGCCTGGGCGTTTTAAACAACTTTTAGAGTGAAAAGACTAAGGGTTTTAATTCTGGACAAAATGTTTTAATTCCAGAAAACATTTTTCAAACAACGCCAACTTGGGGCCGATTAAGCTTTTAAAAAATATTAAATGCATTTTTTTATGCAATTTCAAATACAGTATTCAACAATCGTTTGGCAAAAAACTATTTACATTGTATTAACTCTGTAATTCTGGGTTTGGAAATATATATATATAACGCAGAAGTGGTTAAATGAAATAAAAAATAAGTTCCTTGACCTACGAACGAACCGACATGGCATAACTATTAATGCCGATAAATATGGAATCTACAATCACGTACAAAATTAATACGTGAGTCAATAAATAAGTCAAATAACAGTGAAATATCAAGAATTTGTATTACAATAACTATGTAAAAAAATGTTTGTATGATTGAAAATAATCATTTCTAATGAGTTGTCCATTAGTTAAGACTTAATTTTCCATAAAATACATTAAAAATATACTTTGAAAATTTTCAATATTGGAAAAATATATAAAGGTCATATTATGGTGTAAAATTTAAGCTCTTCCAAAAGTATTATTTTAAAATTACTCTGTACAGGAAATTGGATTGTCAGACAGTGATCCCATTATTGTTTTCTTTTATTTGGTACGAAATAGTAATAAACAAAAAAAGGGTCCTACTAAAATAATATTTCATTAAAATATGTGTACCTAGTTATTTACAAGTGTGCCTTCACCAAAGTTTTTCCTTACATCATTTTATTCCAATCGAATTTTTTCCACTGGTACTTTTGGTCTAGACAAAAAGCCCGGATCGAAAATGTCCCTGATATTTTAAAACCTTGGTCTCCTTACACAGTTTAACAGCTATCGGCGAAATCTAAGGAATAACATTTCAAATATTTACCAAGTGATTTACCATACACTGAATTAATTATATTACACAGTAGCTGATTAAAAATAATATACAGGGTGTCACCGAACTCTCTGGACCCCTTTTGCGGATATGTTCCTGGGGTCGAGACAAACATATTTCACAATATAAACATGGGTCTACGAGGCTTATTTTTTCGTCTGTCTGTTTGTATGTGTTTTTTTACAAAATACTTATTATTTTTAAAAGTAGAAAGGATATTGACCTCAAACTTTTTAAACCTATTTTTTGCGTAACCTCTTATCACTGTACGAAAAATTAGAACAATGCTTTAAATATTTTCAAAAGCGGGCGTTTATAATTTTTAATGTTAAATATCTCAAAAACCGATTACTCTACAAAAAAATGTCAAGAGACAAAAAAAGACTTTTTTAATGACAAACAAAATGTTTTTTTTATTTTTTCTGTAGCTCAAGGATAACAGAGATATTGACAAAAAAAGAAAAATGTATTTCTCGGTAGTTGTCAACAATATGCAGAATTACTCTAGAAACAAAATATTTGAAAGTTATTATGAGCTAAAATTACCAGTTATTATTTGCATTATGTCCCGAGCACTTTCTATGCTCATTCTACTAGCAAAAAATAATGAAAGAAGTTCATATAATCATAGGTCCGGAAATGTTTCGTTAGCGAATTACAGCTGGCGAAAGATTTCACCCATGTTTCTGATTGTTCACAGAAACGAATCGCTGTTGAAATATGTAGGACGTTAATTATGGTGTGAAATTTAACTTAATTTACGTAAAATGTACATATAAATTTAATAAAATAGGTCCCAGTTCTGTAACTGCAGTAATTGTTGCGATATTTGACCCAAAACGCAAAATGTTTTCTCAATTCCGACAGAATTTTGCGTCTGTATGACCTTACAACCAAATCTATTTCCCCCGTGATATTTATGTTGCCTTATAAACCATTTCGACTTAAGAGTTATGAGTAGAATTCCATATTTTACGTGCAATTCCACACTCAACTCAGAAAGTATGTTTCTTTAGTAAAAATGAAATAGCATACTCTTTTGTTTCACACCTACATGATCTAGTAAACAAATGTTGGTAATATTTTACGAGCGACAATATTTTGTTGCATACAATAAAATAGAGGACATTCGTTTTGTCTTAAGTTTCTTCTATGAAATACCACCCTATATGGAACTCGTTATAATATATAAATGTTGCTCTATACAGTTTCCTAGAATGTGCAACAGTACTAGATAGTTAATTGATAACGTCTATTGAGTTTTAGAAAACTTTATAATTTTTTTATAAAGTAAGCAAAGGTCGTGTGATTAACGGCAGTAAGTAAAACTAAGTTGTAGTGTATTTATATAAATATTTATATATATATACCTAGTCATCCGTCTTGCAAATTTTTTTACAGTTTGACACTGCGCGTTTCGGGAACGCGTTACCCATCTTTAGGTTTAGAAAATATGTTTTACTCACATGTGAAGACGTCAAATATAAAGTAAAAAAACACACACACGCACACACCTACACGGCTTACGACACAAAACATTGCACTGCACAGTAAGATAAATTCTTTACAAAAGCTCACATGAACACGAAACAAAAATCCTTCTAAATAGTTTTCATTGGTCTATGTTGTCAGTGCGTCGATCACTTATCAACTGGAACAGTGCATCCGTTATCTCCTTCAATAATATTTCTAGGTCTATACTTAGAGATTGCGGTGTTGTACAAATTATTGGATTTCAAATATAATTGTCCATTGAGGAGTCCATAATATAACAAATAAACCACTTTGTTGCGTGTTAGCTATATACATTTCGTATTCTTCTAATGCGTTCATTAGTCTATTTTTGTTACACAAATGCAGAAGGTTTAAATTCACTGATAAATTGTCGTCACAATGGTCACCGCCGATCTATGTATGGCATATCTTGACTTGTTCTTTATAATATCTTTTTCGGGTACACATTAAATGGTTCTTTAAATATGTCCTTGAATTTTCTGCCAGTTTGCCCAATATAGAACGTACCACAATCGCAGGGCTTTAGCTTATAAGTGTCAATGCTTTTCGTGAATTTTGATTGCAGTAGTTTATTTAAGTTGTTATGAGTTATGATAGATATTGTCACATTATGCTTCTAGAATCCGTTCTTTAAATAGTTGGGCAATATGTTTGTGTAATGTATGTTTTGAACTTTTCACGTCATAATTGAAAAACAAATAAACTAGAAACATTTATTATTATTTTTTAAATGGATATTTACCGGACTGACATATTGGAATCAAATTTACATAAAAAGTATATATTACATTGTCTTACACCTATTACTACATGATAATAGCCTAACAAGTTTATTAAAATAACATTCAAATAGAAAATGGACTGACTTTATAATATACAATATAGTCTAAAATCCAAACAATTCATAAAAGTTCTTTAAAAGAATTATTTGAAATCTAGAATTGTACTTCTTCCTTAATTAACACACCGTTGTCAAGTTTTAATTCTAATACCCAATTTCGTTTTTACAATATGGTGTTTCTACCTTACTGTTTACGTGCTACTATAAGGAGTTCTTAAATTGGACGACAATTTATAGAACCAAATTTTATTAAACAATTATTTTCAAGTATTTAATTGTGCATGGAACAATATGAAACATTAAATGATGGAGTTTGTTTTGAAATAAAACCTAAATTTCTTGAGTGTTATCTCTTTTCAAAAGAATTTAATTTAATTTTAGACAGTAACAGAAAAAATAGGTATGCTAGTCACGTCTCATATTAAACTAATTGCTTTGGTTTTTCTGCGCACGACGTGAACGTGACCGATCTAACACTCAAAACTCTCGGGAAATCAATTTAAACTCTTTGGCCAGATGCGGAGGATTACTACTGGAACAGAAACATAATGGTCTTTCAGCACGTGCACGTACATTGAAATAGACTTAGTCACATGCAGGATTAATTTAGTCATTAAATGTTGAAACTAACACGTCTGATAAATATCCTCCCTTGTTTGAGTAAACTATAAAATTTACAATACCTCACTATTTATTTATCATGTTAGGCTGGGGACGGTCGGGTTTCTCGGGATCAAGTTGTTGCGGACACAAGGTCCCGGCAAAACGCACTCCCGCCCTAAGAACACTGCCTATATTAGTTCAGGACTTTACACTTAGTAGGATCATAATAACTTGTGTTTTCAAAATTAGAATTTGAAATTGATATATATATTTTTATACAGTTCTATTTAGAACTAAATTACAAAACTTTTGTACATTTTCAAAAACATACAAAAAAGTTTTAGTAATTTTTATGTAGGCCTAAAGTTTAACTTTTTTCTTTCGTTACTTGAACATTTTTTGTTTCTTGAGCTAATAACTTTGTAATATAATAAAATAATTGTTTTACTGGCACATATGAATTCTTTGAACCTTTCTCTACAAAAAAACGATGGAACACTTTTGGATTGGTTTATAATTACTATATTTGGAAAATTTTTGGAAATGTACTTGCAACACGCACAGAAAATGGCTTGGCATATCAAAAAATTAACATCGACAACTGTAGGGTTAAAAATCTATTTTTCATTTTTAGTTTATATTTTTGAAAATTATTATTAATTATATGATTCAAACTCACTAAGCATTGCAATACTTATTTGTATGCAAGCCATTGTAGACTTTGCTCAATCTCGCATTTAGGTTGGGTGACAATTTTGTTGATAGCATTAGAGTAAAGCTACTGGCCTGTTTATTTAAATGTTATAGTAGTGCTTTCAATGTTTTATATTGCAGTATTATTATTTATACTTGCCTATCCTTTTAGAAGTCTTTATATCGTTTCAGGCATTATCGGAATGAATACACAAAACACACTTCTCACAATTACACTTAAAAACAGAGAATAATTTGGTATTTAACAATTAAATAAATAAAAACATAGTAAATAAAAACACAAAACGACACTGGTAAAACATTTCAAATACTTGTTAAATTTATTTAAGTCACAGTATGCGACTGTCATCAAGTCTATCATATCACACTTTATGTCTATAGTTTTTTTATAATTTTTGTGTTAAATATCATATTAATTTCTGTTTATAAGTGTAATTGTGATAAGTGTTTTTTGTGTATTCGTTCTGATGATACCTGAAAATGAAAAGGTGAAACAGCTGTAAACGATATAAAGACTTCTAAAAGGATTGATATGGCAAGTATAAATAATAATATTTTATATAATAGCAATGGGATATTGCTACAATTACAATAATGAATTTTATATTGTATTTATACATATATTGTTTATACATATATCAAATTTCATCTAAATCGAATGTTTTTAGAGAAAATAGATTTTTACTGACGATATGTTCAGTATAATTTTAAATTGCCAATATAATTATAATCTCAGTCAATTTATATTTTGTTAACAATCATTATCACAATCACTATCACTAGGAATGTCTACAAACATGTACATGAATGTGGTGGGTTTCCATGTACATTTTCTATTAGTTTGTCCATATTAAACATTTTGGTGTTGACAAAACACAACAGGAAGCAATGCAACGGGCCCGAATAACGGGACTGTCTGAACGCACACTAGAAAATGCACGTGTTTTGTATCTCCTTCCCGTTTCTCGGGATCCTTCAGTGCGGCAGCACCATCCGTTGGAAATCGGGATGTGCGTTTATGACGGACTGTTTGAATGCGCCAATTTAAAACCTTGTGCTGTCATCATCCCGATTTTCGGGACCCGAGAAAATTAGACCGTGTGGCCACAGCCTTTTCTCGGAGACTGGCTGTGGAGACTGTGGAGACTGGCTGTGGACACTGTGGAGACTGGCTGTGGACACTGTGGAGACTGGCTGTGGAGACTGTAGAGACTGGAAGAATGAAGGTTAGTTGGTATGTTTGACAACATGAGAGTTTAAAGGGAGGGGATGATAAGTTAATTGGAAATTTGTGTAAGACCAATTTTGTCTAAGATCAGTGTTATGATAAAGCATTTAAATGTTTTTGTTTCCTAAATTCTGATTATATCAGAGCAACCGAGGAACTATCAGGCATAGGTAGAAGAGAGTAACCTGGAAGGGAGGAATAACATACACGCTCCTGAAATGTTGTCTGTGGTATATTATTTTATAATTTGTAAAACCATTAATCACATCTGTACAGCAAACAAATGTAAAACTGAGGAATATTTTAAAGTATTTTAAATGACAACTTAAGAAAAAGTGTGTCAGAACGTTTCAATCTACTTTCAAGTTTTACACTGCATTAAGTCACCTGCTGCGAAGTTTAAAATTCAATTTACAGATGTTTTGAAACTTGTTTGAGTTTTTACCCATGATTTATACAAACTTGACATATGAAAAATTATAAAAGTTCTGTATGAGATATTAACCTTTATAACAACTCAATGAAATATTTCAAAACTGATTCCAATTAATTTCTGTATTTCTTTAAATGGCTTCAAAAATAAATAGTTGTCCTTTTGTTCATTCTATAGACAATAATTTATATTGATATTAACAAATAATCTATTTTGACAAGTATTAATGAAAGGAAAAATTATTTCATATATAAATGTACAGTTAAAATAAAATTCAGTTAATATAATATATTGATTGTAAACTCAGCTTGGTTTACTAAAGCTAATTGAAAGAAGTATGGACTGTTTTTACCTGGTCGAATTGAGTAATTTGTCTTATTCACGTTTGCGACAAAGAAACGGTAAAGCGCATGACCGAGTTTAAACTAACTTTCAACAATAACTATAACATGTCCGGCTCTATATCTTTGGCACTGATCTGTTAACGACTACACGATTGTTTCCCTTCGCAAATTATTTTATTTAAAGTTAAACATAAAGAAACTTCCATCTTTGAGCTGTGGTCCAGACATATTAGTTGTTTTACGTCGGAATGGGAGATAATAAGCTGTTAACTCATAGAAACCTTTATTTTGGCATTCTAAAAGTTGTCTGAAAAGTCTCATAAAATCTCGTAAACAATGCTAAGTAATTATAATTGTGGATTTTTTAAATGATTTATTAACTTTATACGACGTATTATTTACTATGTCTCACGGTTGATCTTGCATTATACTGTATGGCTGACAAATTCCGTAAATAATGCGTCGTATAAAGTTAATAAATCATTACAAAATCCGTAGTTATGATTACTTAGCATTGTTTACGAGATTTTATGAGACTTTTGAGACAAATTTTAGAATGCCGAAATAAAGGTTTATACGAGTTTACAGATACTTATCTCTAATTCCGAGGTTGATGTTCTTTTTTGGCTTAATTGACTGTATTATTGTAGAGCGTACGTTTAAATTGTGTTCTGAAAAGTCAGTTTCGAATGTTTTGTATTATATTATTTTCACCGCGACATCGATGTACGCATGCGCCAGTGTTTTCCTAACGGTATTAAGATCAGCTGTTCTGAGTGTATTTAAATTGCGTTTGTGTGCAGTATTTGAATATTTGTATAATAAACGAGAGCCCGTATTTTAAGTAACGGCGCATAACATTAACGCCACTGGAAGGCATGTAGTTTCACCTTGATCGAATTCTTCACGGTTAAGATAATGATAGGTTTATTCGTTCGAAAAGATCTAAAATGAATGCATAGTGCAAGAAATTAAATATAAAGTGATTGGTAGTTTTAAGAGATTTATACATTATTAGTACACTATATCGTCTATAGTTGTAATCGCCAACTTTACAGTGTATATTCTTTACATGTACCAGGTTGATAAACAGTGAAAGGGAAAAAGAGAAGGTAGGGTACTCAAGCTGTTTAAAATTCAGGCGGGTTGACAAGGTTTATTTATAATGTATAAGGTTAGGATTGAAAGGGAAATTGAATACAAGAAATTGTAAATACAAAATAGACTTACTATACAAAGTGAAGCTATGTGTATTAATTAATTGTTTCATAAAGCTTCTATGAGTAGTTTGAAAATATATACAAATGTAATAAAAAATCCAATGAACTGTCTCGTATTCCTGCTAATTGCTGTTTCCAACTCATGTTATTTTCTTTCTATACATGTTACACTTTAACCTTGTGTTCTATGCCAGACTTTAAACAATTATGTCAAAAATCGTCCACTCAACATGATTTTCTACAAATTATTAAAAACCAATTCTGATAATATTTGCATAAAATATTTTCATTACTCTAGTATTCTTTCATTGAACATAAAATCGTAAGAGGCAAGAATTAAAACTAGAATAATAACTGGCCACCAATAAATATACCTGATGGCTATTGTTTATTTATTACCTTCACAGTTTTAATTTAATATTTATGTATATAAATATATATATAATTAATTATTTGTAATAAGCGATGAAAAATTAATACTGACTTTCTTTACAATTCAATCTTAAATGTTTATGTTATTTATTATAGAAAACCAAAATAAGACACAGAACTTACAGAAATGAAAAATGTTAAAATTTTAATATCTTGAAATTTATATTTGAAACTGTTTCTTTATAAACAATATCGTCATCAATAAACAGTTAACTAACAAATTATTAGTTGAACACAAAAAAATATAATGTTTACAATATAATAGCATCTAAGTTTAATAATATCATTTTTATTAGTTTCATTACATTAGTATGTTATTTATTGAAATTTGTCTCGGGAAGGAGTTGGTGCCTGTTTTTTCCATGAGTTTATAGGCCACAAACACAAAATTATAAACTAAACAAGGATTTTTTTTAAATATATGAATATAATGACAGATGAAATTAAAAGAAATATCAAATCTATTAGTCCACTGTGATTATTACCATCATTAATTTGTGTTCAGTTTTATTTTTGACTCTGAAACGCGACCTAAATTCAGTCTTTTACCAAAATCAAGGTGCTAAAAGGAAACTTGTGTTACCTGATAGAATCCTAAAACTGAAAAATCGCTTTTTTGGCCCACCATATTGAACAGAATATATTAGTAATTGTGGATGCTTCATGTAATATATCAATGTAAAACATACTACATTATCATAAGGATTAGTTTGTAAACATTTCATAATTTGGGTAAGATTGAAACGTGTTTATTTTCAATAGTTCTCTGGAAATTCAAAAATATGAAAGGTTGAATAAAAGTAAAGATGCATCCTATATGCTTACTCCCTATAATATTAATATTAGAAATAGTTTTAAACTCAGTTTTGTAAAATGTAGTTAAAAATTTCAGTAAAACTTGATACAAATAATTTCCAAAGGTTTTTGTATTTTGTACTTACGCAAAATATTAAAATTTTATAAATACATTTATAAGAAATAATGTTCATGGCTTTTCAGTTAAATAAATTCCATCTATGTTTTGTGTTGTAGTTCCGTCAACCACATTAAATCAGTCACGTCGCGTTGTTGCACAGAAAAACAAAAGCAATTAGTCTCATCGTCGACGTGACTGACGTTATTATTTTTACTGTTCTGTCACATGTTAAAAAGTAGTAATTCTTTCAATTGGGAAAATTCACAGCTGATGTTTGTATTAAAAGTGATAACGTAAACATTAAAATCAAATTTTATTCCAAACGAAATATTTATTAAACATTTAATACGCATGTGTTCACGTTTATCAAGATTTATTTTCAAAATAATTAAAAGATTTTTTTGTAAATACAGAGTTACTTTTCTTAATTAAATTAGTACTTCGTTAATTTAATAAAATCAGAGTCTTTAAAATCATCAGTAACAATTTCGTGTAAATTTATGTCAGTACCTAAAAACATTAAGATCATTCTCATGGATGAAAATTAGGCCAATGAAATAAAGACCATAATAACATTAGGCAGATGGTTGGAAAAATCACTTTCCAATTATAATAAGTAAATTAATATTTAAATTTTAGATTTTGTTTAGTGAAATTGCTCAACACATTGTCAAGAGCTATATTTGCTTTCTCCTACTCATTAAAACCCAAATTCCTTAAAAGCGGGAAGCGGAACACACAAAGGGGCACAAAGGGGGTGGAATACATCATATTATTATATGCTTTGCCTGGGTTAATGAGATTTCTGAATTTGCCGATGTAAACTCATTAACACTAGGCCTACACACTGGGATGTATGTTCAAATATTTTGTCCCATGTGGAATACAATAAGCACAGAATTAAATTTTAGCCCTAGCGTAAATTACGTCGTCACCTTTTGACCAATTTTTCTGTTGTTATTCACTTTAATCATACTTTATCCATCAGTCCTGAGTTATTTATAATTGCTGTGGGGTGCCTCAAACCCCAGTGTGTTGGTTAAGTAATATATTTTACTTTAATAGTGTGTTGTATTTTATATTTTTGTACAGCTGCACTGAGGAGTTGTTGAAAGAAAACATATAGATATTCATTGTACCCCTGCGTGTTCCACACGCCAACCCCCCAATGGAACCTTCTAAAAACATATTATTATGTTATGTTGTATTTATAATAAAGGTGTAGGATTAATAATAACCTCAAAACTAAGATGGTAAATAATGTTAAATGTTCAAATTAAATTATTTCTTATATTTTATAACAGCGGTTATAATAATGGTTAAAAAACCAGCAAGGCTCAGGGTACACTTTAAAACCCTAACCTGAAAGCTAGAAATACAAAAATAATTGCTTAAATTTTTTTTATTATCTGTTATTTTATTCAATTGGTTGCTATGGTAGTAAATGTAAATAAATGTGTTGGTTTATCATTCTAGGCATAAGCTAAGAATTTTTTCCGACCAAATTTACAAATGTTGAAATAAAAAAGGTTTTCATCAAAATAAATTGTAGCCTACGTTGCTCAGGGGTAGTGTAGCTGTTTATTAGTAAAACAATTTTTTCAATCGGTTCAGTAGTTCCAGAGATTACAATCTACATAAAAAAAAAATACATCTTAATTACATAATATTAGTATAGACTGTGCTTTGAGAAACGTTATACTTACAGTCAGCATCATTTTATACGAATTTACACTTAGATACTTTTTAATATTCAATAAAACTATAACAAAAATAACCATAATAATAATAACGTTTAATATCTCAATATTTCTTGAACCCTCGAACACAAATTTACCAATGTTTACAAACTAATACTTATTGGAAGTCATCTTTACGATGATTGTTTGTCATTTTAGAAAACCTTCAATTTCGAAATACTTATTAAACTCATACATTAGACATGCAAGTAGTTTTTTTTTTCTTTCATAATGCTTAAAACTAAAATGACTTTACTTCCCTAACAGTAAACATAGCTGCAAGGGTCCATTTTGTACCAGTCTTAGATAAAAACGAATAAATTAAATCGGAAGCTATACTGGGCCACATAGACTGGACATGTTCAAAGACTTACCTTGAAAACAAAAATCGCCAAACTGCAGAAATGTCTCAGCTGATCACTTACAAAATCATTATGATACTTTGAGGTTAACTCAATAAAGGAAAAGCTAGATTAGATTTAGGTTTATTAACCACAATAAAAAAATATCAAATGCCCTTAGTTACAAAAATGAAAAAATTTACATGCCCTTAGATACAGAAAATAGAAAAAATGGTTTGTTTACAATTTACAATTTAAGTTGAATTTAAAAGTTTCCTCACTAAAAATTTAAAAGTTGAAAAACCCTCCCCATTATTAATAATTACAAAATTTATACAAAATTTTATTAATTAAACAAAATTACAAAATTTAACATATAGTACCATGGATTTATTAATAAGTAACATTTATGTCGTTGGCCAACTGTAAAGCTAAGTACAATTAAATAATAAAAAAATAAAGCATTGAATGAAGTTGTGAGACGTCTCTCTATAATAAAAAAAATATGTATATAAATTTCTAAAAGAGTCCTTTAAGGAATGAGGTTCCTTACTATAGCGCTCCTCCCAAGATTATTAATTTATAAAAGACATATATTAAATATTATACATTTCTAACAAGACACAAAACAGTACACAACCTATTCAAAAAAGTTTTCCAGAATGTTCACTGCAGGTTTTAGTAAAATTTCTTTATAAAGTTCATAGCTATTTCAAAAACTAGGCACTGTCGCCGAAAATAACCATTAAAGTTGCATAGGTAGTCAGCAGATAAAGTTTTGTTTTTTTTTATTTAGCAGAACATTTTTAACTCTTCATATTGAAGTTGGATTTAGAAGTAGAACATGGTGTAGTAGTTGAACCAGTTATACACTGCATGTAAAAACAAAATAACATGTTTTTTTAGAATTAAAGTAGGCTTTAAAACCAAAACATAGTGAAAAGCCTTTAGGTTAAAAGTTTGCCTTTATAATATTTTTGATAATAGGTGACAAGCAGGTATTTTAAAATAAAAATGTTAACTGTTAATACTAGATTTAACCAAAGTTAACTTGTCAGCATTTGTCACGTTACTTTAACTGTTGTTACATGTCTAGAGAGCACATGTTAAACTTTTAAAATGTTCATTGCTTATAGGCTCAATATATTTCAGAGATATCGTTATTTAAATGATAGGTTTTTAAAAGCCCTTATTTGTTAAAAATTACACAGCTTTAAATTTGTAACAAAATTACATAAGTTGCCTAAGCTAGGCTTTAGTTTGAAAATAGGCTAGTTACATTAATTGTATACTGATGGTAAATTAAAGAAAGAAAATTTGAATAACATTGATATAAAAATATACTTAATGAATTTGAACTATTATTTATAATATTAAATGTAAACTTAAGTTCACA
>JAGFPH010009405.1:0-10989 GCA_018207615.1 Philaenus spumarius | reverse complement strand
CAATGTTACAATTTAGTTTCACTTCTCACAAAAAGGTGACGACCACTTTCTGTATATTTGACTTTGTTTAATTTTTCTCTGTAGATTTTTGCTAGATTTTTTATTTAAAATACTTACAAAACCCATACAACTAGAAGGACACGAAAGTAGCTTCTTTTTCTTTTAGGGTGCCTACAACAAAACCCAGTCACGCTATTTTAAAAAAACACCCACCCCAAACGTTAGTTTTTTAATTTCCGTTTCTCAACTTGTCAGCATTGAGTTTACAATTCTGTTTCATGGTTTTTACCCATTAAAGTCAGACATTTCATTAACCCAGGCAAAGCATATATAATGGGACAATGTTTTCTGCCCCTCCCTTATTTTGCTCAACCATTTCCTGCTGCCAAGGGACCCAGTTTTAATGAGTAGAAAAAATCAAACAGATCGCTTGAGAATGTGGTGTGTCCTTTTATTCAACAAAAATTGAAATTATAAAATTAATTTTCCTATTAATATTGTAATTGGAAACTTTGTCTAACCAATCGCCTAAGGGTCTTTACTTCATTGCCATGATTGTCTCCTCTAGTGTAATCGTATTGTGTGGCTCATATTTAAAAAAATGTTAACGAAATTATTAAAGAAAATCATGAACTGTGATTTTGTAAAATTCAATAAATAAAAAAAAAATAAACTCTGATTTTACAAGATTATCTTTAAAATATAACGGAGTCCAAGCTGGTTGAATGCGTTACAAAATTTGTAATAAGTACATTGTTTCGAAGATAAACAGTCCTTAAAGTTTACATGTGGATTTTTAAAAGTCAAGATACATAACAACATTTCGAAAGATCAACATCAGCTTTATATAAAATTGAGTTAAAGGAAAATACCGTTTTTATCATGTAACAGAATGTTAGCAATAAGTACGCCAGTCACGTGACCAATTGAACTAATTGCTTTGGGTTTTCTGTAACGCGACGTGACTGATTTGATCTGGATGACGGACATGCAGCAAAAAACACACGAGGATCCAATTTCAACTTCCAAGCCTTGGGATTTATGGCTTAGTAATTTTTATAAAAAAATATCTTTAATAATTTAAACTAAACATTAAAAGCTTTCGATATTATTGTTTGCATTTTTCACACAACGGTATGACCTGCATTTCCCATAACTGTTTTTCAAATAAATTAAATGTGTTTGCAAATATATGTAAATAAAGGACATAGAAAGTAATACAGATAATAATCTGTGAAGCGACAATTTCTCACGCAAAGAAGATCTTGTTGAAATTATTTATTGTCGTGAACAACAAGTTAATTAATCAGTAAACAATAGAATTAAAATTTTCTTTTCCAAAAATTTTAAATAAAAGTAACTCAAACTGAACGTGTTTTATAGGATTATACATTACTATAAAACTATGCTTGCTTTGCTCACAAACACCCATGGCAAATCAAATGCAAACAGGTTATTGAATATTTTGACATTTTACGAAATTACTGTTTATTATTAGTGACATTTTTTATCTTATCTTCTTAAGCGAGAAATAATTGTCTGTCTGCTAAATGGATCTGGAATCTTCGTCTAAGGATTTTTGATTTTTTGATTTTATATGGGGCTTTTGGCCACGAGAAATCGATTGGAAATATTCACCAGTCTGGGAAAATTCGTTTTCTACGTCTTTTTATTAAATTTAAAAGTGAAATTTGTCCATTTTAAACAATTCAAAGCACAGCTGATGCAAATGTTTTCAATGTCATTACAATAATCATCTGTTTTCTTTTAAACGAAGCACAGCTGATGCAAATGTTTTCAATGCCATTACAATAATCATCTGTTTTCTTTTAAACTGTATTTTATTAGAGGTAAGCCTAATGTTGTATCTATTTATAGTTACCATGTCAACGAATACTTCTGATAAATAAACATACCCTTTATTTAGTTGTTTAATGTAATAGGCCTAACCTAAACGATGTTCACGGAAATTTGCAATAATAGTTATTGACGTGAGCGAACTAGGCCCTGCTTATAATCGAGCTTTAGCTCGGTCTCCTGGTATTTTACATAAAAGGAAGGTTATTTTCAAGTTATAAAATACGACCAAGATGTGGTAAGTTGAATTGGTATTTGAACTGGCCAAATATGCCAAGTAAAGAGTAAAGTTTGCATAATGTTATTAGTGATAGGTAATAAGTAATAATATTATATGTGATTAGTGTTGAATTATGATATTGTACCGTTATTCTAACCATGTGTTGTAATTGCAAGAATAAAAAATTCCTCTATGTCAAAAATCACACAGATGTCCAAATCAAAATCTACGTACCTCGATTTTTGTAAACCTGGTCATCAATATTATCACCATGGTTAACCGGTAAGAGGACATTTGGGAATTTTTAAGACGAAATGCAGAGCGAATTTTTCTTGTGGCCTTCACTCACCAAAGACGTCACCAGGAAGGTCTGTAGTTGTAATACGTGCGCCGTAATCAAGCCATCTGAAAATAGCAAATTAGGCTATGTATCATCAATAGTAACGACCCTTCCTATGTAGAAAACCCACATTAATTGTGTTGGTAAATTACCACACACAACTGGGGGCCATACCATTATACTGGTTGCAGTTAACTAGTTCTCTAAATTAACCTGACTTTGCCCCGTTAGAGACTCAACTTCTTTCAACACCATTAAAGCTTTACGAAACATTATCAAAAATTTCGGTTTCCCCAAAATATTAATCTCTGACTATGCCACATGTTTTGCATCACACTCGTTCCGCAATTACTTCACTCGTGGAATAAAACATGCAATCTTATCCCGCATCATCCCCAGCCAAACAACTCGGAACATTTAAATAGAAACCTCAAAGTTGCACTAATAGCTTACTATTTAAATAACCAAACCTCTTGTGGCAATTCTCTTTCAGGACTCTAGTTAGCCTTTAATTTCGCAACTCAAGCGCCTTTTAAAACATCTTCTTTTAAAATTATTTTTAATTTAACACCCAACACCCCGCTAAGTCTGACCTGAAACATCGATTATCCCATGGACAACTCAAACCCATACGACATCTGGCGTAATATGCACAATTTAAGCTCTACCGTGGGCAAAAGCAGTAGTTTTGTTAAACACGCGAATATTCAAACTGAAGCCCAAAACCAAATTTAGTTAAATATCTCAAAAAAATATTGCAAACCGTAAGCGCACGACAACTGGCGGTTAAAGACTCAACCGTAAAGCGACTGCGGAACAGCTGACTTGGATTAGAGCAATACGTTGATGTCACAGAACTCACCACGATCAAAAACGATACCACGTTACACTGTTGGACTCGCCTGAAAACGTTTTATAATAAATAGTAACCAACAGCTAGCATAAATGTCTAGCGCGTTCATTTCAAATATAAATTAATAAATGTTAATCAAAATAATGTCGTGAGTGAGTAGTGTTCGTCTTAGTTATGTCATGTTAAGTATACGTGTCGCCGACTTCATCTTTGAGCAAAGTTCTTTTCTTAGACCCCCTTGCTTTCGTTATGATTTGAGGACCGTAAGCAAGTATATATATTTGTGTGCATGTGAATAATTCATACACATTTCTACTAGTAAATTGTAATTAACTTTTCAAGTATAAAATTAGCCAAGCCTAATACCTTTGTTACAGTCTCCTTATGTAATAGTGTTCTAAAAAAAATGTATTATTTTTTTTTATAGGACAGATGATTCTGGTTTAAGTTACGTACCAACTCTAAACAAAAAGTAATTCAACACGTCTTATCAAACAACCAATATAAATAATTATATCTTTTTTTTACAAAAATTGGATTGGCGAAGCGTAGCTAATTACCAAGGACTAAAGTTTTAAAGAACCTTTCCCCTAGAAATTACACACACACATATATATATACAGATTTTTTTAAGTTTAATTACAGGTTCATATTTGTTAAACTATTTATTTATTTTATTTTATTTAACAGTATTTTTTAATCAGATTTTTCAGTTCTGCAACTCAAACAGCTGAATCGATTTTGTTAAAACTTTCCTCTCTAGCACAGTTGTTTTAAAATTGTATTCTTAAATTGAAGCCTACCAAATTTGAGTTAGGTATAAGAACACCAGGAAGTAAAAGTTTGCATTAAATCTACCCAAAAACAGTAAATGCTATATAGCTACATCTTGATCAGAAGTAAGCATATTATAGTTTTGTGGTATTTGACTGTTAATTTTATAGCATTGAAATGGTTTCAAAATAAATTAATGGGTAGCAATAATACCGTTTTAAGGCAACTTTTTCTATTTCATTTAATACACATATAGCTTTAAAATAACATAATTTAACGAGTATCCGCATTCGCAAGTCAAAAACTTTGTATAAACTAAATATGTCTGACAAAGTAAAACGGGTTTTTTTTTACGAAATTATCAATTATTTATGAACGGGTTTTTATTTAAAATAGATTCTGGTTTTATAATGCAATACGTTAAGAAATTGTATGTCTGTTTAACCTTTTTAAAAAATATTTGTAATTTGTTCAGTGTTACGAAATAGAATTTCACTTCCATAAGTTCAGTGGTTTAGGAATTGACGTGGAAAATCAGTAAAATGTATACAAGTACTACATTTAAAAAAATGCTAATCATGTATTGTTATTGCAACTACTTTATTAATTGTAACATTTCTCATATAAAACAAGTTGATGTACTAGCGAAAATGATCTCATTTTCTAAATTTCTAAACCCTCTTTCCACTAACTGATAAATTACCTTCAACAGTCGATTGGGAATATAAATGTTAACATCATCAGAAACCATAAATTAATGAGCCATTAAAACGTATAGTTTGTAGATAGGGCTAAACTTGATCGTAAAAGGTATTAAAAGGTATTTTGTGAACGTTAATTGTTACAAAGTGCTTTACTTATCATTACAACTGGCCTGACAATAGCCAAGGGCTGAAACGTTTAATTAGAGTTGAATTTTATATCAATGCATTAGGTTACAATCGGAGATAATACATTCAGGTTCAAGATAAGGTTTATTCAATCGAATATATTTAAAATGTATTTAGTAGTAGGCTATATCAGTATTCAAGCATTAAACATCGCTTATTTGCCCATATCACGTAAGTTATTCAATTATAACGTATTTTGTGTTATATTATTACACATAAAAGTTTGTATAAGAATATAGGCCTAATAATAATTTAGGGGAAATAGTTTGAAGAGTTATTGAAGAAATGTTATGTATATGAATATTGAGTAAAAATAGGTAACAACCCACATTGTTAAAGTTTCCATTCAAGTTGATGTTCAACTTACATACACGCAGCCTTCTCTTATTGTCGCAAGATATAAACAAATTTATATTTTAATTAGTACGTAATTATTATGTTAAATATAAATTGTACGTTTGGATTCGAAAACTTAAATTTATTTCATTTAATATAGAATGTTTACAGGTAAAGAAACTCTACTATAAACATTGTATATACTTTGTAAATCCACAGATTATCCTACTACTTCAAACAAAATCATAAGAGATAACTAAAGATTTTGTTGTTTCTAAACCATAAGATTTTAAATAAGCGCTAACATATACTAATATATATTATATAAATATGCCATCACATTACGAAATAAGGGCTGATGTGTAGGTAGTTTGCTATGTGATGGTGTGAAGGAAAAGCAGGAGGGCTTTTTAGGGGGAGGAATGCATTATGTAATCCCAAAGCTCAAATATTAAATTGCAAGTTTAAGTTGTAATTATGTAAGGAGGAACAGATGTGTTGGCAAAATCTTTGACCATAAACCAATCTCTTACTGTACTTACGATTGCAGGCCTCCACCATTTTCCCTATAATTTTTAAACCGGGGATTTAATTTGCAACAAACATATCTTGCATATTAATTTAACTGTTACTAGTTTTTTGTTCCATTTCTTTCTTCTAAAGGAAAACAAATAGGTAGAGAATATTGAGTTAATCTTACACTGTAGTAATATTTTTACATTATTGTTTCCGTCTTGTGACTTCGTCTGCTTTTTTTATAATTATAAAAAACGCAGACGAAGTCACAAGACGGAAACAATAAGGTAAAAATATTATCATATTAGTGACTTGGATACTTATATAATGATTTTAAAATTACACTGTAGTTAATATGTGTTAAATAAATAAAAGAGAATAAAATGTTAAATTAAAAAGTTGTTTAATCTGTCTATATTATCCATATTAAAAGATATCATTTATTTTAAAATTGGAAATGTTGGAACATTTTGGAAGTAATTTGGTGTAGGCTACTTGTTTTTTTTTACACGTGCATTACAAAATCTCATTCAGAAAATTGTAAATGGTATGCCTAACTAACACAAAAATCCCCATTTAATCTCAGAACTCACCAACACACAACACTCAGTTTCTTATCTCCAACAATTATTATTTTCTAAGAATATCTACAAACACGAAGCTCTAATGCCTAATTTAATTAAAGAATCCCTAACAGAGTCAATTTTAAATTACAAGTGAAAAAACATGGATCAAGACCAAGATTTGAACATAGGACCGGTCCCAGAACTTTGATTGTCCATTACTTCGAAACGAAGCAAAATATTAAGCTATAGTTTGCGCCATTGTGTTTCTCTTTTAATAAGCTTTTCAATAACAAAAATAATGAGGGAGTTAAAGGGACTTTATGAACACTCCATATATATTAGTTATATATATATATATATATATATAAATGTAATATAGTAGTTGGAAGAATAATTCAAAATAACTTTTGTTTAAGTAATAACAATAGTTTTACAGTTACATCCCATGCAAATTTTGAATTTGGTATATAAAAGTATACGCAGTGAAATAAATTAGAACGATTAAATGCATTTGAATATAATTCTAGCGAAAGTTAAAGAAAATATTGAACAGTGTAAACAAAATTAACGGAATTTGTTCTGCAATTAAGTCTATAAATAATCTCTTATTATAAAATATGTTTTTATTTTTATCTAAATATAACAAAAATGTACTATATTCATTGTTTCGCTAAATATCTTTTCGGAATTAAGTCTGACTTAGAGATTACTTATAAATTATCAATCTAGATTTTTTATATATCTTGTTTTCTCAAATAAATAAGGCATAGTACTTTAAAAATTTTTAATAAGCATTCACACATACATTACATTTTACTTCACTATCTTCTTTTAAATAGAATAGCAAAAATATTGATTCATAAAATGTTTTATAACTAAAGCTTTAATAATCAAATTTGTTTTGCTTGGCAAAATTAAAATTATTATTTTGGCATTTGTGCTTTTTAATACTAGAATCTCTAGTTGCATTACCATTTGTGTCATATTTACATAACCACATAGTACATTAATGTTTAAATATTTTACTATACATAATAAACTATTATCATTATTATCTAAAATGGCAAATCACAAAAATATAAACTGAACGTCTAATAACTCCTGTATTGTAATGAGAATTTTTTCTTATATTTATTTGCATCATATTGTAAATTCAAAACTTTATCTCTAGACTATCACAAACCATAAACTTAAGCCATGTAAATTTTATATTTTCACTAATATTAGTACTCCAAAAATTAATCTAAATGTTCATTTAAAGCTTATATTTTAGATTTGTGATTTCTTTTATTATTATCTAACAATAATATAAATTTAATTATTATTTGTTATGCTAAAATTGTATTGAATTTCTAATTTCAAACGTTTTGACTTGTTCATGACAGGGATATGATAAAACGTTATCTACTGTGATTTAATAAATTTTAACGATTTTATTATTACCATATAAAGCCATTACAGTAGAAAATTAAGTACCTTTGTTACTTTTTCAGAGCAATAATTGGAGGTTGAGTTAATATTTTAAGTTAATGTACCAAATTTTATTGAATTTCTGTCTATACATTTTGACAATAATATTGTATCTGTAATATTATTTTGTGCAACTTTTTACATTAAATTAGGATACGTTAAACGTATCTTTTTCCTTTGTATTTTTGTATTGCCTTGAATAAGTTGACACAACTTTGTACACATTTTGTTGATACTCTTAATCCTTTTACTTTAAATGAGTAATTCTTGTATCTTTGTATCTGTCGCTGATCTCGAAAACGGCTCTAACTATTTTGATACAAATTTGCATACAGGGGTTATTTGACGTCAGGAATTGAATGCGCTAGGTCTTACGTCTTCAAAAGTGCGCATAAAGTCTGAAAAATGCGCATAAAGTCTGAAAAATGCGCATACAATTTAAAATCTGAACTTCTTTTTATTCAAGTCACTTAGAGGGCGAATAGGTACAGCTTCTTTCTTTTTATACCTCCTTCAAAGTCACTAAATATTCGAATAGATACATTGTAGATATAATCCATATGTTAAAAATACTTAACGATGCTCGTTCACCCAGGTACAAACCAGCCAAAGATTAGCGAGATCCTTAAGAGAGTTTTCCAAATGCGACCGAAGCGAAGCAGCCATCTGAGGCCGTAGGCCGAGTCGGGGTTGGGACGCGAAGCGTCCAGGGGCAGAGCCCCTAGTTTATTTAAAGCCAAAAAACAAAATTAGAGGTTAAATGGACTTTTTAACAAAAATAAATTGTACATTTAATAAAATTAATACTGCCGTTTATGACTTGATAATAAAAATAACGTTTTACTTAGTTTCTCATTATTAGAATATAATCTTAACAACGCCTTTCACATTAAAAGAAAGAATTCTCTTCTTAACAAGTTATTTTTTTCAGTGTAACTAACTAAGTTATGTAAATAACTGTGTATTTGTAACTTGTTTACTGATGAAATAATTATACTTTTTGTACTGATTCTATAAATTACTCATTCTACAAATATAATTATCTTTCAATTTAATGTGGGTAATTTACTAATGTAAAAATGTTTTTCTCTGTTTAAATTGATTTAAAATTGATTACTAGTTATGTATTTTTGGGTACGAACAGAAATTTAAGTTATTAAGTTAAATTAATATTTTAGATGGTATACCGGTTTCATAACTGAAACTAATAGCTAAAATAAATAAACAAGTCATTTATGAATTTAACTCGTACAGGTTAAAGAGTTTGTACAAACTTGCTATAAGTTAAGTAAACAATAAATCAGGTAATGTATTTCTCACAACATTTTTATAAAAGAAATGAAATGTTTACTCTTATTAGAATGATTTAATATAGCAAGAATACTCGATATATTTATTTAATTTTTGTAATATTACCATGACGTTTTGTTTCTAATATGTACCAGTTATCCCTTTGATCTTATTAGGGAATCGCTAGTCAGCGTGTATTTGCACCGACTTAGTAAATTTTGGAAGACGTGATTGGAACTGTCGATGCAAATGGACGATACCCAGATACCCAGAGCAAATTAATTAATCATCAACCCTAATTTAACCGATTGCCTTTAGCCGTACCCAGCAAATCCGATTCTGCCAGCTTTTAACAAGCGCTTAATTAATTATTATAAATCTAAACTATTGCACTTTAACTTTAACTAAAACACTAGTCACCATTTGTACACGATAGGCTTCCAACCGAACCGAACTTATTACCACTAAATATTCATTACGAGTGCGCGATTGGTTATAATCTGACGTTACGCGATTACCGATTATAATATAAGTTAATTTGATTGCTTATGGCATATTAACAAAGGATTACAGTGAGCGTAGAACCTCGACACCGACGGACGTTTTACCTGCCGGTTACGTGTACTTGATGGGTCGGCGCTTAGCTCCACACTGACTTCCAACTCAATGTCAAATTGCAAGGTCAGTTCTGACGCGCATGCGCACAACTAGTCTAGTTGTCTGATACATTTAGGTAACAGAGTTCGGTAACTCGTTACAAATATAACGCACGATGATTGTTTAATTCAAACTTATATAACACTTAATGAATATGTATGCATATCTTTTTGCTTAGCAAACTTCCGTTAGAGGATGCATGAATGTACATTTTACATCGGAAATCTGCAGAAAATTTTCATGATTTGACAACGTAGCTCCATCGATTATTGGGTTTTAGATATTTTGTGTCAAAAACTTATCCATCCTCAACAATAAATAATGTGATGGGTAATAGGTATGTATTCATACCACAGAAAAACAGACGATTTCACGCATTAATACGTCTGGATGGTTGGATATGGAAGTTAAAATGGCTGAGAAATGAATATCAACAAATTTGTTGTAGTTGCTTTTCCACTTCTTTAATAAAGGAACTCTACGTTGAACGATAATTGTACATATTCACCAATCAATACACTTGACTCAAAAATTATTTATTCAATGTATCTTGAAATAAAATAAGTTATCCAATCTGTGACTGCGTTTGAGACCTGTGCAAAATATTTTGTTGTTATTGAAACTTCAATTGGTGTACTTAATTGATTATAGATTAATAAGTGTAAAATTGTGTATAATTAATTTTAAGTTATGGTTTTTATGAATGTTTGTTATAGAATCTATTTCCCTCTTCAATCGAACTATTTGTAAGTAAAGTCTTGTGTTCAAGCAGACGTAATATGAACTTTTCCAACAGAAAATCGCCATGAATGAAGGAATCAGAGTAGCTATTTAAAGTTATCGATAAAAGGGAAACTCTCAAGAAAGGTTGCAGTAGATATACTTTGAATTAGCCGCATTTGATCCAAACTTTGTATTTTACTTCTAAGATACGCATTTAGTACTCAGCGTTTAATATTCCAGTACTTTAATATTCTAGTTGTATACTTGGAAAACCACTGCCTGCTTTGCACGCCAGCCCTTAGCTTAGAATTATTCTTAACCTTAAGACTACGGTGATAAAATGATAATAAATGTATTAATGCAATTATTCGATTTAACCCTTTATAGTTTACTGGTTAGTTAATTGACCAACTTGGTTTTGTCTAGGGTGGTAAAGAAATTTTTTATAACTTCAAAGTATCATTATATGAGTTGAATTAACTATACAAATTGAACAT
>JAGFPH010009404.1:36812-47289 GCA_018207615.1 Philaenus spumarius | reverse complement strand
TACACGGTGCGGTAAAACACTACACGAGTTCAGTACGGTACTTGAGAGAACCGTTCAACAATTATCACATGGTAGAGATGCTATCAAGAGACTTAACTACACTCTGCCATTTTAAAGCAAGAATGACGATTTTCATTCAAGAGTGTATGTATCTTAATAAGCGACACATGTTTACTACACGAATGAGTTCAGGTTGAACGAATGGTTTATAAAATACACATAGCACTAAGCATACTTCATTTTAGTTTCATAGTTATTGGTTTCCAAGTCATTTCGAATATATATATGTGTAGGATAATATAATAAAATTAAATATTACCTGTTACTGATCCTTCGTGTGACTTATTTGACAGACGAAATTCCATCGTCAAATTATTTAATGATTACATAAAAATACTAAACAACATTAAGACACAACACTTAACACACTTTAAACAACTATATTTATGCGCCAGGCTATCATCGTAACTTTTTAATGAAGCAAATCAGCAATACAAATTATAAGTCTGAATCAACAGTAAACCCACCGATAAGAATAAGTATTCATGCAAACCAATAGGAGTCCTAATTCAAACAAGCCGTAGGTAGCTCCCCACCCTTCACGTTCCCCAGTAAACCTTAGCATCCCTATACTCCCTCGATCGGTTCACCAAAACTCTCCCACAACAAATAACCATCTCTGTACACCTGAAATTCATAAAAAATATTTCGGATGCTGTTCTAATTGCACAGGAGGTTCCAAAAGTTACCGGTTTGCTCATATCCGCGATATATTCTTTTTTTTTTTTTTTTTTTTTTTAATAAATATCTCCTGTTACTTTTAAAGTATATGGTTTGAACCTGCGCCAGTTGTTTGAAACATGACTAACAACTCTGGTCCTCACCTCAAACCCCAGTGAATCGTGTCATGTACAATTAAAGCCAAAGAGTAAAATAAGCATTGGCCATCTGGCCAAGAAGAAACTACTCTGTGAGGAATAGACACTTTATTAACGTGTATGACCTCCATTGTTGTAATATGAAGCTAAATGGTATAGTTAAGTGAGTAATAATAAGTTACAGTAAAATAAAACAATGTAAAATATTACTTTGTCAAAATGTAAATTTGTGTCTAAACTTACTTCAGTTAGGCAAAAATAAATCTTCTTTACAAAACTTAAAACACACAAATATAATAATTATTGTAATAATTATCCTTTATATATTGAATTATGCTTAGTATTATATGTAGAGTGCATACACTAATACCTCACTCAAAATCATTAGTCACTAAATAAATAATGCTTACATTATAATGGTCCTATTTTCGCATACTTATTATTATATACTACTAGCTGACCCGTACGGCGTTGCCCGCGGTGGTTGGTATTTTCAGTCTTTTTAACGTAATTGTATTCTTTTTAAGTGTTCAGTCATTGAGTGGTATTTGGCTTATATATATATATATAGATCTTAAGTAATAAAAGCACAATTGTCATAATAATAAAAGATCTGAAATTATGATTTTAGTAACTTTGATCCCCCCAAACCCCTCCTAAAATTTCGAAATTTTTCAAACCCTATCTTGGTGAGCACCTATGGCCCTAGAGGAAGCTACATACCAAATTTCATTTCAATCCGTTCGGTAGTTTTGAAGAAATCGTGATTTAACAACTTTGATCCCCCCAAACCCCCCTAAAATTTCGAATTTTTTCAAACCCTTTCTTAGTGAGCACCTATGGCCCTAGAGGAAGCTACATACCAAATTTCATTCCAATCTGTTCCGTAATTTTTGAGAAATCGTGATTTAGTCATTTTTACCCCCCAAACCCCCCCTAAAATTTCGAATTTCTCCAAAACCTTTCTTAGTAAGCACCTATGGCCCTAGAGGAAGCTACATACCAAATTTCATACCGATCCGTTCAGCAGTTTTGAAGAAATAGTTTTTTAATAAATTTGATCTCCCCAAACCCCCCCTAAAATTTCGAATTTTTTCAAACCCTATCTTAGTAAGCACCTATGGCCCTAGAGGAAGCTACATACCAAATTTCATTTCAATCCGTTCGGTAGTTTTTGAGAAATCGTGATGAGTGAGTCAGTGGTATTTCGCTTTTATATATATAGATGTATCGTCTATTCCCTCTCCACGCGCTTACTTGTCTATATAAATATACTATGTATCACCTATTCCCTCTTCACGCTCTGACTTGTGCCTACGCAACAAGTTGCGTGACTCGAGATTTCAGAAACATAGTCAAGCGAAAGTGACCAAGGCCAATAGAAGTTATCACTTAAAAAAACTTCCGGTTTAAAAAAAAGCGCTTCCGGTTGTTGGATTTTTTTGGCTAACGAACTCGTCCGAGCCACTTAAACAACCAACGTGCGTACCAAATTTGGACCGAATCAGATGTAAACTGCGGCCGTTAGAGTGCGCACATATAATTTATAAAGTTTTAATTAACATTTGAAAACATGTTCTGGGGACCATGACCGGTTCTCGACCTTAGGCCTCACCATAAGGGTCACTGCAATAGCTCATATTTTCTATGGAAATTCGCTAATACGATACATTAGAGGATTATTTTCGTGGGCTACAAAAATAAGTCTTGTGATGGATCCGTTCAAAACATTCTATATGAGCCTAGGCGTGAAGAGAATACAAACTGATTAGTTATATTAGTTATGTAATATAGACGATTACACATTCGATATTTAGGCTTCAATATTGATACAAGCAGCGACATCAAGTTATCGTGAAGTTCAACCAATACCGTGCCTATCCTCTAGCAACATAGGAGCAAACAACATTAATCATATTGTTCAGAAACATGGTTCCATCACAACTTCCTAAAATGGAGAGGCAATCTGAGCCGTATCGTAGTGACGATTTCAAACGTCTACATTAACCTCAAACTGGTCGATATAATGAAATCATATATCCTTATATATAATTCTGTAAGCAAAATTTTAGATTCAAAATTGTGGGAATTTGGTAAATCGGAGGATGATGGGAGAGGTGTCAAATCAAAGGCATCGATTCAAAAAACGAGGGAAAAATATAAGTTTTTTCTAAAATTAAAAATTAAGGGGTTTTTGAGATCCCCGAAAAACGAAAAATCCCCATAAGAAATACATGAAAATTTAAAAACAAAAAACAGCTGTTCTGCAGTTTACATTTGGAACCGTATTAAATAAATTAATTAAAAACATAAAACAGCTGCTCTGAAATTTACATTAAACAATTTTTGGTATTAATAAATAAAGAATTAAAAACATAAAACAGCTGTTCTGTAAAATAATATGACAGTTAAAGTAAATTATATTTTTAAATAAGATCTGCTACTTATTATCCTATAAAAGATACACGTTGACACACACATAGAAAAACCTTATGAGTGTGATTTTTGCAAGGTTGTATGGCTGTTCTATTAACTCTTCATACATTTTTATACTAATATCATAAAGAGGTAACGTTTGTTTGTTTGTATGTAGGGGGAGGGGGGGGGGGGTAATCTCTGGCACTTCTGAACCGATTGAAAAAATATTTTTACTGATAAAAAGCTACACTTTACCTGAGTAACATAGGCTATAATTCATTTCGATAAAAACCTTTTTTATTTCAATATTTAGTCGAAAAAAATTCTCAGGTTAGGCCTAGAATGATAAATCAACAAATGTATTTAAATTTATTACCAAAACAATAAATTGAATAAAAGAACAGATAATATATAGCTGTTTGTTCCAATATTTCCATTAACAGCTAATTTCAAAATTTGAAGCAATTATTTTTGTATTTCTAGATTTTAGGTTAGGGTTTTCAAGTGTAGACCTGAGCCTTGCTGGTTCTTTTAACCATTATTATAACTGCTGTTATGAAATATAAGAAATAATTTGATTTGAACATTTATCATTATTTATTATCTTAATTTTGAGGTTATTATTATTAATCATATAACTTTATTATAAATAAAACATAACATTTGTTTTTAAAAGGTTCCATTGGGGATTGGCGTGCGGAGCACGCAGGGGTTTCCCCTAGTAACTTATCTAAACATCTAAACACAATCAAAGTGTCTCTCTGTGATTTCGGAATACATACTTTTTTCTAAGCTGATATGTTTGTTCACACTCTACCAAAACCTAAATAATTTGACCACGCAGCTGAACCGCTGACGTGAGTTGAGCAAATTTCCAAAATTAAGTTTATAAGCCTATGTTTTAGGGTTTCAACAAACAATTTGGGAAATAGGACTATTCACGACGGTGCTGAATAGCTGCAAAATGGTTCGCACGACATTCCGCATATTGGGATTATCTTCAATACACAAAGCATTGCGTGCTTCGCACGCCAACCCCCGTATTGGGGGTATCTTCAATACACAATGCATTGCGAACTTCGCACGCCAACCCCGCGGTAGAATCCACCACATGGCTTTGAACCGGATACTTCTGTGGTATTTTACGTTTTGGTCGATTTTGGGGGAACCAAGCGAGCTATAAGGTGCTCTCTAAGGAAGGTTTTCAAAAATTTGGAAATTTTAGGGGGGTTGGGGGGGGGGTCAAAGTTACTAAATCACGATTTCTCCAAAACCATTGAATGGGTTTGAATTAAATTTGGTATGTAGCTTCCTCTAGGACCATAGGTGCTCTCTAAAAAAGGTTTTCAACAAATTCGAAATCTTAGGGGGGAGTTTGGGGGGGGGGGTCAAAGTTATTAAATCACGATTCTCCGAAACCACTGAACGGATTGGAACGAAATTTGGTATGTAGCCTCCCCTAGGGCCAAAGGTGCTCGCTAAGAAAGGGGTTTTAAAAAATTCAAAATTTTAGTGGAGGTTTGGGGGGGGGGTCAAAGTTACTAAAAATCCCCATAAGAAATTCATAGCATAATATATTTATTGACATAATAAATGTTTTGTTAATATACATTTAACCTTGATTTGTCTATCCGTGTAAAGCCGGATTGGGCCAGCAAGTTATATAATAAATGGTCTCTCTGTGAAAATAATTGGCGTATGAGGGGGTTATTAGCAGCCCATACAGCAGACACGCTTGAATTTCGGACACACCGAAAGTTTCACAGTCGGAGCACGTGTGCAAGGGTAAATTACGCCCCCTCAAACAAAGACGCGGAGTAACGCAGTATTCCCAAAGACTTAGGGGTTGACTTAGTTTTGTATTTATTACGTTTACTGGAGAGATCACGTGACTGCGTGTAACTAGTTGGTCTTGTATAAACCCGGTACAACACTAAAACAGAACCGTGTTCAGAAGATATAGATCCCGCGACGTCATCAACCGGCTCGTAAGCGTTCAGTTTAAGCAAACCAAAAGAAGCATGAAGACAAGAACTAAAGATATATATTTTTTTTCATTTTGTAAGCTCCCGGATTGAAATATAATAACAAAATATGTTAAATAGGTATAAATTTACCTGTATACGTCTTATTGAATCCTGTATTATGTTGCTTGATGTGACGACTGCAGTTTCGGGTTACCCCATCTTCTGGTCACATTAATTCATATCACCACAAAAATACAGAGTTAAATAATACTATTTCACTCACTAGTGAGATCGTCGTAAAACACATTTAACGAAACACTAAAACACAAAACACAAAAAACGCAAAAACAAATGTCACCAATTTTGTACATCTTGCCCGGGCGAAGGTAGGCCGCCTACTGAACTTTATCCGGCTGTCGTACGGGAATTGGAGTTTTAGCATGTTGCGGTAGGCAAACGGAAGTCTCCTTTTTTATTTTATTTTATTATTCTCCTCGTTAATCAATGTGTATGTTGGATGGGAATGACACTTTATCGTTTAATAAATGTTGTTTTCAATTTTTGAAGCTCTGTCAATGGCGAACTCCTCCCATGAATCCATTTAACGACATTTTTTTGCATAAATGTAAGATGTTCATCTTAGACATGGATACATTGAGATTTTTATTACGAGAAATAACATTTTTTAGAGTTTTTTCTAACAATATAAATGTAGGATGTTATTCTGCACATTTTGTTTTTTTACGCGACCTTATAGCTCGCTCGGTTCCCCCAAAATCGATTAAAACGTAAAATACCATAAAAGTACCCGGTTTGAAGCCAAGTGGTGCAAACTCGCGAGGCCACTAGGAGGAAACAAATTCTACTAATATATTGCGTACACACAGACAGCTGTTCAACGCCTTCTTGAGTTAGACCTATTTCCCAAATTGTTGGTTGAAACCCTAAAATATAGGCCTATAAACAAAATTTTTTGGAAATTTGCTCAACTCACGTCAGCGGTCCAGCTGCGAGGTCGAATTATTTTAAACCTGCATTTACTTTCAACAGTATATTACATTTTTACCGTTAAAATTGCACTGGTGGCTAAACACTAACTTGTGCTGACACTTTTATAGATCCATCTCTTTAGCATGCTAAGAAATGCACAGTCCAAATATACGACAACGCGAGACAAACAATGGCCGTCCCCCTCTGCCCGTAAATTATTAGCACCCTCGATGTTTTGCTGGAAAAGGAATTGTAAAAAAAAAGCATGTCTATTCCGTCCCCTCTCGACACGGCGGCTTTAATATTTAACCTAAGTCGAAATGCAAGGGCCACGCGTAGTGGAGAGGGAGATCGTTGTAACACTTAGAAGGGATTAGGTTCTTCGAGTATTATCAGGTTTTGGGGCGGACTGGAAGCGGCAGAATTACACGTGTAAAGCTTTGTTCGGGCAAATAAAAAGCACCGGACTTAAACGCGTGGAGGTTTACAGTAACACATTTCTAAATAGGCTAAGATTTCCCAACATTATACTACCAAGTAGCTGATTAGATTTGGTCTTTTCAGTTTCTTTACATCCTTCCGTTGTGTTCCCTGGAGTTTCTTAATCGTTTACACATTTCCTGTAGAAGTTTTAAAGTATATACCGGTCAGCATTACCAAAGGCATTTTAAAATTGAAGAACATTTACAAATTATTTCACGCTCCCGCCCTATATTATGTAAAATGACAAAGTAAAAGTTGGGTTTGCAAACTCTTTCAAGTTAAGCATGTTTTAAAATTAAGTTTATTTATTTTTTATACAATATCAACTTAAAAAAAAAACACAAGATACAATTCTTGTGTAGGTCTTTAAACTTGCCACATTTGTATTATATTTCCAAGCAGTTAATTTTAAGTCTGTCTAACTATAAATTCGTGTGCAACTGTGTAGTCGTTTGCAACTATTTATTCGGATGCCACTATAAAGTAGTTAACAACTATAAAATCTTTTACAACTATAAAGTTGTTTACAATTAACCCTTTCAGACCCAGTGTCCTCTGCAGAGGACATCATATTTAGTGCATTTTCTATTTTTTTGTAACATTGTTTGAGCATTTGAAACCTAATGTCAAGCACAAAAATAACTATGAAGGAATAGTTCTTTCCGTTTCTAACTTGTCTCTAACTTGTAAATGACTAACTTGTAAAAGGGTAGATTTGTCAGTATTTTTATTAAAAGGGTAGCATATTGTTTTAAATTAATTACTTAACTTAATAAGAACTGATCTAAGTTATTATTATAAACCTCTCACACATACAAATTAGACAGATTCAAACTTAAGAGCAACCAAGAAAACTTCCTATACCCACTCCTAGATGGTGTTGATAAACTACAACCAAGCAAACTTCCTATAAGCACTCCTAGATGGTGCTGATAAACTATCTTTTACTTTACAAGTAATATTTATACCGATAGTAATGTAACTGAAGTTTTGTTAATTTGTCAGTTTTCTTTCATGAAGCCGTAGTCTAGTGGTAACGTAGCGTCTTTCTGATCACAAGATGCTGAGTTCGAATCTAGGCTAGGGAGACCAGATATCTAATCATATCTGTGGTTTGAGGGTAGGAGGGCGGAAGTAAAGCAAACGGTGGTTGGCTCGCTTCCAAGCTGACGGGATATGACTAGATATCTGGTCTCCGGCTGGGGCTGTTTTGCATAATTTTACTAAGGTATATATTTACTAAAAAAAAACCAGTAAAAAAAATAAAAAAATATTTTTTACCTTAGTTAACCTTAGTTGGTCACAAAAATAAAGAAATATATAGTTTTTTTCAAATTCCTCAAAGAGTTAAAGTAAAACCCGATGTACATTGTAATGTACGGATTTATATCTTTTAAACGGGCTGTGAAAATTTTTACCTATTAGAGTTGAAAAAAATATTCAAATAATTTTGTTTACTTCCAAATTTAATTCGGGTCTGAAAGGGTTAATAAAAAGTTTGCAGATATAATGTAGTTTACAACTAAAACGCGGTATGCAACTATAAATTAGTTTGCCATTTCTAATACCATTTGCAACTATTAACTAGTTGTAAATATAAATTAGTTTGCAATTGTAAAGTAGTTTGTAAATATAAATTAGTTTCAAACTATAACTAGTAGTTCTGTGAACAGTAGACCTCGCTCGTTGAAATAACAAATGTGGTTTTGAGATTAGGTTAAAAATAGTGTGCCAGTAAGGAAGTAAGCACAAGGTTTAGCCAGTGAAACATTATTTTGCAATTCCCGCGACTCCGGGGTTTCTAGTTTTCGTTTTTTTCTTTTCTTGAGCTTTAACTGCTAAAGATTTTCTTTTAGGGGACATTGTGTTTTATTTAGAAATCTTAATAAAATAGTATTTTTACATAGAGTGGGTTCCTCAATCACATATACCTTAAAATTTTCTTTGTATACGAAATATTAAACCAGTGCGGGACTTTTTGTTCACCCCTATAATCCCCCATTTATAGGGGTCCGAAGTATCGATACAAATATATCGATATATTGTCGCCATCCCTATCCACACTACTACCGCAATTTGTTGTGGTTCAGGAGATTTGAAAGTTGATTTAATTCTGAATCCAAAAAGAATAATAATTAGTATTAAAAAAAAAACAGTACAGCAAAATGGTGCAAAATCGGAAAACCCAATTCGTTGTTTTTTGGCCGCCATTTTTAATCGGTTAAAGATATGGATGTGCAAATTTCACCGTTGGGTTTCTCTTGAAATTCTACATAGAAATGATGTATCACGTGACCACCTTCCCATTAAAAAAAACAAAAAACAAAGTTACATTCAAAAAGGCGGATCCAAAATAACGGATACATTTTTTGAAATCTTAATAAAATAGTATTTTTACATAGAGTGGGTTCCTCAACTCTACCTTCAAATTTTCTTTGTATACAAAATTATTATTAAACCAGCGCGGGACTTTTTGTACACCCCGTACAATACCCCATTTATAGGGGTCCAAAGTATCGATACAAATATATCGATATATTGTCGCCAACCCTAACCGTACTACTGTCGCAATACTACTGCCGGAGATTTTGCGACGAGCGAGTCAGATCGCAAACAAGCGTAAGATTTATAATAGATTTTGTTTTGTGATAAAAATTAATCAACGCTATAAACATGTAACTCGTAAAAGCAGTACGCTATAAACTAAACAGTACTGCATAACTTAAAAAAAACACCAGAACTGGTATAAATTACCGAAAGAACACAGCACCTCTTAGTACAAACTTTAATATTATTGCCTTATAAAATTCCGACGAGACTAACGCATTTTTATTTCGACTCAAAACAAACGCGTACATTACCAGCTTTTAATATTTAAGCCGCGTTAAGGAGAAGAGAAACGCTTTGCAGTTGAATCATGTGCAGAGGGGTGGTGCCGCAGCGTTATACGGGATAAGGGTAAATTGCAACCCTTCACACATCCTGGAAGGTGCTGAGCAATGTCGAGTATTTTTAACGTTTAATATTGGATTAGAAGGATAACGTATAGAGATGTATCTCACAGTCACGATCGAGTCATCATTTTTTACAGCCGCCGTTTTTCCCTCACGCCCATTTTACGCTAGTTTAATAGTGGTTGCCTTGTAGTTGAGATTTCCATATTGAATCCGGGTAAAAATCAAAAGTTTTGTGTAGTTAAACACGAAAAATGTATGACAATGAAATTATTGAATACTAGTAAGCCCCGTGAAAAATCACAGGCTGATTTATTAGATACACATCAGAAATACATCATTTAAAAAACAAACTACAGTATTAAAAAACAACATTAAAACCTACTTATCTAGGCCTACCTAACTCTGCTGATGGGGATTTTTAACTCGGTAAATGTGTACAATAATAAGGATTATAAAACTGTAGGCCTATTTGTTTAACATTTTTTTTACATACGTTATTAGGTATTTAAAGAAAGATAATAATATTATCTTTTAATTGCTTTTCATTTCATATCGATAGATCAAATGATTTAGAAGTTATTAATATTATAGGGAAGAAATTAATAATCGAATATGTTTATATGTTATACGTAGATGTACGAATGTTTCCGAAGTCAAACGAATAGGTATCTCTTCTTTAAATTTGTATAAACAAATATATTGATGATAAAAGGTTGTATTTATATACAGTTTAGAACCTCAAAGCAAATATTATAATGTATATTATAGCATAACTTAGTACTAT
>JAGFPH010009404.1:5451-16904 GCA_018207615.1 Philaenus spumarius | reverse complement strand
CGTTCTACGTCCGCACACGGGTCGTTGCCTATGCTACGCGTGAGAGAGGCGTTTGACAATCGTAAAGCGTGGAAAATAACGATTGTCGTTTCCCTCGTTCTACGTCCGCACACCTACACTTTCTCTACACCTTTTTTTCTCGTATAACAAGGTTAATCATAAATTCCCTTTATTGTTCAACCTCCCCTTCGAATTGAATGTTTGCAACCACCCACGTGCGTGATAGTTAAGCTTGAGGACTGCAGTGCACAACGCTTGAAACGCACCTACAACGAAACGACAACGATTCTCACTCTTGACGACCCGCTAGGCTAAAACTACCAGGCGTACAAATAATTCGACCACGCAGCTGAACCGCTGACGTGAGTTGAGCAAAGAAAAAGGGTCTGCTCCAGTAAACGAGAAAGTAACCGGAAACGCAAGCGCTTCTCTCTATAACCGTATCTAAACAGTGCAATTTCTTGCAGATGAGCGCTTTGGCATTGCTTTAAAAAATAGGCCTACAGTTTTATAATCCTTATAATTGTACACATTTACTGAGTTAAAAATCCCCGTCAGCATAGTTAGATAAAGCCTGAAATACGTTATAAGATTTTTGCTTTGAGGTTATAAACTGTATATAAATACAACCTTTTATCATCAATATATTCGTTTGTACAAATTTAAAGAAGAGATTCGTTTAGCTTCGGAAACATTCCTTCATCTTCGTATAACATATTATTGTTTGATTGTTAATTATTTCTTCACTATAATATTAACAACTTCTAAATCATTTGATCTATCAATATGAAATACAAAGTAATTAAAAGATAATACTTTAATCTTTTTTTTTTTTTGTAAATATATAATAACGGATATAAATATTTTTTTAAACAAAATACAAAATAGGCCTACAGTTTCATAATCCTTATAATTGTACACATTTACCGAGTTAAAAATCCCCGTCTGCATAGTTAGGTAGGCCTAGATTAAAGTCTGTTGTTTTTAAATAGTATTTTGTATACATGATGTATTTCTGATGTATATGTAATAATTAATCCGCCTATGATTTTTCACGGGAGCTTACTAGTACATATATAAAGTCACTGCAATAGCTCATCTTTCCTGCAAAAATTCAGTACTAAGAACGTTATTGAAAGTGCTTACAAGCGGTACCAGTGTAAGTAGCGCTCGAGCGTCTTACGAATGCAAAGCATAAAACCAGCCTTCTCAAGGTCGACACCTCCCGCTGCGTTTTATGCATTTCCTCGATTTGTATGCCCATCCTTAACCTATATTTTGGTAAGGAGAGTAGAGAAGGGATGATAAATAGCAGTACGCAATGCAGACAGACAGACACTGTCAGTTGGCAAGGTCCCAGCTAAACCACCCAGTAATAGACCGATTGTAACTGTATAAATGTCTTTACGTAACGTCTAATGGGCCTAATGCTGTATTGTCATTTGTCAGTATAGTCTGTTTAAATTACCCCAGTCCCTAGGGAGTACAATGGCAGCGGAAATGTCATTAATACAAACATAAATATAGAACTAAAATATCCGCAATGGCGTAATGTACGAGTAAAAACATAAATATTAATGTTTGTTTTATGTTTTTACAACGCACAGTACGGGAATGTAAAACATAAACCAGTCATTTCCTTATAAGATCCTAGTCCTTTAATGCCAACGTTAGATTGTTCAGACAATTTTCAGAGCAATTAGAGAGAAAGGAGATCAGGTGGGCGAAAAAAAAGTATGAAGAAGGCTTAATTTTCAAAAGAAAGTATACACTAGTACGTCTGTGAACAGTAGACCTCGCTCGTTGAAATAACAAATGTAGTTTTGAGCTTAGGTTAAAAAATAGTGTGCCAGCAAGGGCAAGACAGCAACACTTCCTTAATAAAGTTACCAAACAGTTTGACTGTAAATACTGTGTGGTGCAACAAAGATACAAAATTAATAAGAGAATGAAAAGGACTATAACTCAGTGAATGCGACGTAACGCCCATCGTGCTCCTTATTTCAGCTCCCCCTCCACAACTCACTCACAGCCACAGCGGACACAATGACGTAGCCCAGAAAAGAGCAAGACAGCAGGAAAAATTTTACTCTCTCCCTCTCCATAATATATAAGGTTTTATGAAGATATCTAAAGAATAAACGCATACAAACATGGTTAAGTTAAAATACAAACACTTGGACGATTTTCAACAAATTTGAAGTTTGCGGCCATTTTGTGAGCTTGCCGTTAGAGATGCGGAAAAAATCAAGGAACCAGTTTTGCAGAACATCAAATTTGCTACCCGCAAAATGTTATTAGTTTTTCAATTCGACTTACGGTTAAGCCACAAACATTTTTTGGAAAAAAACTTACACTGAGAGAAACGGTGCGGCCGCCATTTTAATTTTATGTAAGGGGTTAACAATGGAAAATGGAAAATGTATATGTACATCGCTCGGCCTAGGAATGAGAAGCATTCATGCAAAAAATCATGACAATCGGTCAAAGCGTTTGGCCGTAATCGTGAGACAGACAGACACACAGAAGAAATGCCGAACGGCCGAGCTAAACCGGAGACCTCGCTTCAATCAATAAAGAGAAATGCAAGCGCAAGAAAGTCTTCGTTACAAAATTTAACTTTATGAGTATACAAATTCGTTCTCTACCTCTATTTCTTTGTATATATAATTCTTCTGTACGTGTATATGTCACTCAACTCCACCCAAACGGCTAGACAAATTTTGATGAAATTTCGCGTTTGTTTAAATGGGTTCCCCTGGAATCACAATTTTAAGGGGTTGAAATGGGGTTGCTACGTACTATACAATAAATATAAGTTAAACTAACTTCCTGCAAGCTATAAAGCTAAAATTATGTAATATTATTTTTAAGAGATACACAAAACTATTTGCAACTTGATTACTTAAGTCAAAGGGATGAAATAACTACCCTTAAATTATATAATAATACACTCATTTTTTCTATATTCTCAAAAACTACTCAACAAATTTTACTAACATTTCACAATTTACACATATTAGTAACAGGATTTTTTTAGAGAATGTCGTCACTACAAAAATGATTTAAATGGGGCAGCTACCCCAATACAATAAAAATAAATTGCACTAAATTACTACAAACTATAAATCTAAAATAATTTAATATTATTTTTAACGGATATAAAAAAAAAACATTTGCAATTAGATTGGGATAACCACCCTTAAAATTAAATGAAGCAAAAGCGAAGCATTGCCCGGTCCAATAGTATACAGTATATTTATAAATATAAATGAACGTTTGTTTCTTTGTCCTCTATAGACTCAAAAACTTTTCGACCGATTTCCCTAAAATCATTTTAGTAAATCGACCGATTTTTGTGAAATCACATACAGAACAACAGACAGAAAAAATATCGAGATATGACACACGTCGTATGGCATTATTAGCTTGTTTTTAGCAGACAAATAACATCGTAAAGGCTATGCCACACCGAGCTCGCTCCCGCGGCGGACGCGAAGTTTGAAAAATGGCTCACCGTGTTAACAAATGGAACAGGTCACACAGAGCATCCGCGCGCCCGCGGGCGCGCGGTAGTGTCCGCCACTACCACTTGCTGAGCGATTTTTTTAAACTACCGAGGCGGGAGTGTGGTCTTGAGCATGCGCAGGGGTGCGCCTCGAACGGCCAAGGCCATCGCCATCTCCCTTGTCGCGCCATCAGCACTACGTCGCGACTGTGATCCTTATTTGACGTTGTGTTTTATTGTTTTCTTGTTGCCATCATGGAACAACTTATTGAAGAAGTTCGGAAAAGGCCGATGTTGTGGGACATTAGAAGAGAACTCTACAAAGACGCTACACGGAAGGATAAGGAGTGGGAGGAAATTGCCCACATTCTAGAAAAAGAAAGTAAGTACAAACAAACTAAACTCATGCTTAGTTTTAACACCACGGGAAGCATGCGCTTCAGTTTAAACTTGAGTTTTTAAATTACAGTTTAAAATTTAATTGGACATGTTTCTTTTGTTTGTAGATGTATGTTTTTTTGTATTTTACAGAAAAGAACACAGGGGGATAACAAAATTTACGATCCATTTTGTATGTGCTAGAAAATACAGTAAATAAACATGCAATTGCTTCCAAAAACATGCTACTTTGCGGAAGAAGACAAAGAGTGGACAGGGCTCAAAAAATACCAAAGAATGGAAATTCGAAAAGCAAAAGTCGCCGAGATGAGCTTGACCACTCCCACTTCAAAACTCCCGGGCGGGCGCGGTACTTTTGGTGTGGACTGGCTTGTGGTAAAACGTCCGCGCGCTACCGTCCCTCGGCGGTAGAGGCGGATGTCGGTGTGGCATTAGCTTTTAAGGACACCCTGTATATTAAATAAATAAAAACAAAATTTTATACAAATAAAACCTGTTTGAAACTCTGCTGTCTGATGGGATTTTCTGAAAGCTTACATTAATTTCACTAAAACCAATCCTATCCAACTTCCAAGGAAGTTTCAGTAGTTCTGTCCGCGGTTATGATTCGTTTACAAACGGTTTTTACACTTTTTACTTTCTCACTATACTATAGTAGGCTATAGAGAAAATATAGTGATCGCAAAACAAATCGATGTTGAGATTTTTGTGGAAATATCCGTTTTGGGACCCCCCTGATGATTAAGCCTGAGCCCAAAAACGTGGATTTTACAAAATATCTGTCTGTATGTATACAAAGCTGGAGAGAAAACTTTTCGATCGATTTCGAACAAATTTGCAACAAACGTGTCAATTAGGCCTGTATGGATGCACGAAAAAAGGTTTTGAAAATTTTTGAAAAACGAACCCCTTTTAGGCAAAACAACACCCCAAAAACCAGTTATTATTTTTCTATAAAAAAAACGACTCACGATTTTGATAAAATTTGGCTTATTTGTACCCTGCCATATCCAAAAGACTGCATCTTTCAAAAAATCCTCTGTGTATTGAAAATTCTCCCAATACGCCATTGGCGTGCGAAGCACGCAATGCATTCTGTATTGAAAACACTCCCAATACGGGGAGGGGAGGGGGTGTTGGCGTGCAATGCACTGTGCGTCGGCCGTTTTTCACAGTGTTCAGTGTCAGCTCACATATATGTGCGTCCATAGCAGTGAACGTGTTAATAATTTAAATATGTTTGTGAGAAAGTGTGTAGCAGTTTCTGGTACCGTTAGAAACTCTGCTGTCTGCTGATGGGATTTTCTAAAAGCTTACATTAATTTCATTAAAACTAATCCTATCCAACTCCCAAGGAAGAGTTTCAGTAATTCTGTCCACGGTTATGATTGGTTTACAAATTTTTTTACACTTTTTTCATATAATGGTCGATAATTATTACAGAGTTTATAAAAGAAAATCTCGTATTGGAATAAAACTGGTGGTTTGATAAAAAGAACATAACGGTGGTAGGGGGAAGGGGGGGTTGGAGTACCATATTTCAAAGCACTTGTTCACGGTTGAATTGACTGAGCAAATTTTAACTTTATTTATCCGTTTTTATTTTTATACCACAACATCAAAGGATTGCCCTGAAAACGTAATTAATATTTAAAATAACCTAATACGTTTAATTCCCAGCGGTTGTGTTTTACGTTTGAATGTGTATTTTGAGGGAAACCTCAGAGCGGCCGAATGTAATGAGTGAAACAGTATTTTCTTTTTATAATTTGGAGAGTTGACCCAGTCGTACCGGTTGTAGACGGTCCTGGGGCGACTGGAAATAACGATCTAAACTGGAAAGGATAATAAACCAAATGTTTTGTTCGTAGTGCCAATAATAGTTGGTTCTAGTTCTTTTGTGGACAGAGTGCGTGAAATATGGAAACGGCTTATAGTCCAGTAATGTTGGACAAATTACCTAACAAACTCTCTTATAAGCTAGATTTGTTATGTATGTTGTATTTAGCTACTGTAATAACAGACTTAAGTCCTCGCAAAAAAAACCCTGTGTTTATTTATTATTATCAACCAACAGTCTTTTTAGGTTAGATTAACACAGTAAAAGCAAACACACAGAAAAAATGCTTACTGAAGGCCTATACATCTGTTATGTATATATACGCATGTATTTATGAAGATGGAAGACACTTTGAAAACCTGCTTTAAGTCATAATTAATTAAGCCATCTTGTCTGCCTTTTTGTGTTCCAAAACATTTTGTTGCTATGATACAAAGAAGTTTCTTACAGTACTATGTACGCTTTACGATGTAGGAGAAGAAATCTGTAAAAATAGTACAGTTGTCATGTAAGCTATTTAGGTATTTTGAACAGAATAGCTTTTAACTTAAAACGAAAAACTAATTACAGTAATTTAAATTAATTAATTATGACTTAAAGCAGGTTTTTAAAGTGTCCTCTATCTTCATAAATACAAGCGTGCGCACATAAATACATCTTCTTACACAATAGGCCTACACAGTGGTTGCGTTAGCGATTTTTTAACGGTAATTTAAGGAGGTTTTTTGTGTAAAATAAAGTATTTATGAAATTGCAACAGCTTAAAACATATTGCACTTTGAGTTAAATTTTATTGTTTGCAAATTGAAAATAAGCCTCTTTAATAATTGTTGAAATAAGAGTTTCTGAAACTTTCAGCGCTCCTAGCAGCTGAACGGTTAAGTTATGAAAAAAACACCAAGAATAAAAAAGTCTGAAAATTGCACCACTATATAGATAAATGGCGGCATATTTTCGAAATTTCAAATTCATATTTTCAATGGTCACTAAAAAGTAGGTGAAGTCCCCCATTTAAAGTTTCCTGTAAATCTTGTCGTTTCTGATTTACCAATGGTAGCACACTTAAAATAGTCACCCTGTATACCATTTGATATATTCTCCATTAGGATTATAACATTTTCGAAACTATCGCAAATACAAAAACGTTTCCGCTAATAGTACGGTGTAAAAACAAAGAGAGATTTGTAAACTGTACGGGCCAAAAAAATGAACTGGCGACATATAGATGAACGGACGAACATTTGGCGCCGCTCCATCTCCCCGTGGGACTATCAGGAATAGGGGATGCTTATCAGGGTCGGCTCTGGAATGGGTTTAACCCTGGGTTTGATTTATTACCTAAATATACGGTTACAGACCACCGGACGTCGGCCTTATTGCTCCGCGTTTAAGTTGACGTCCGTTTTATATTTGAATGTTTACCATGCAGGTGTTGTTTATACAACTGAATTTATTGCGACTATGTCTAACCTAGATAACTTGGTATTTATTTATGCTTAATCTGTACTAGGGGCTCTGCCCCTGGACGCTTCGCTCGCAGTTGAAAAATTCACTAAAGAATCTCGTTAATCTTTGGCTCGTTTGTACATAGGTTTGTAAAATTATGAAACCAGGCTTAAATATATTAACAGTAATTACAAGATTAATTATAACCTCAAATACATGATTTAGAAAAGTGAGAGGCTTTCATTACGATTTTAGTCCTAGTTCTACTGTCTTCTGTCAACTAAAGTTTTGAAACCAGGCCTAAATATAGTAAAAATTATTGCAGGATTAACATACCCTCAATACTATGTTTCAGAAATTAGCCAGGCCTATATTACAAAATTGACTATTAGAATTTATCCATCTTTGCCAAGTTAACCTTTTTTTTTACAAAATAAATTATTAAATCAGGCCCAATTTATTCTAATTCCAACGTGCTAAAACAGTATAAATTAGCTTGTTTTTTTAACAGTAATTAAAAACTATCCAATGAACAGTTGATTTTGGATAATACTCAATCTCAGTTCTTTTCCACTCTATTTCCAACGTGCTAAAACAGTATAAATTGGCTTGTTTATAAACAGCTGTATTGCTCGCTTTATTTACCATTTCGTTGTTATTTTGTAACCAACATGGCAACCCATAAGACCCTATGAAAATTTTTTAACTTTTAAATTAGATTTTCTCAAAAAATTGCGTTTTTACACGAAATACAACTATATGGGTGTACTTAAAAATCAAAACTGCACCTAAATACACAATTTCTTTGAAATCGTTAGAGCCGTTTTCGAGATCCGCGACAGGTACAAAGATACAAGAATTGCTCATTTAAAGTAATAGGATAAAAGAAAAAGACTGGACATGACTGATTCATAATCAACGTATAGCCAAAACTATGATAGCCGCAGACTTAAAACTTTAAAAAAGGACTACAGTAAAGACCACGAAAGAATACTGTCGAGGGACGGGCTTGGGTACACCGAGACCTTGAACGCTCCAATCGCCTTAGTGCGACGTTGTCACGTTCTTACCACGCTTCTAACTGAAAGCGGCTGTCTCAACGCGTTTATAAATATCCTTTAAACTGTGCGCTCAAGCCTCGGCGGTAAATACCAGGAGTGTTGGAGGCTAGTAGATATGGCAACGCTGCGCGCCCATTGGCCGCCACGCAAAGGTATTCTTTAGTGGTCTTTGATATAAATACGTGGGTTAACACCTAACCCTACAACAGAAAAAGATCTGATTCGAATCAAAAGCTTAGAAAACACAATTCTAGGTTTGACCTGTAATAAACCAACGCATTTTTGTTGAATGCAATTACACTCATCGCCATAGCAACCAAATTGGCAAATTTAGAATAATTGTTTTCCCCCAAAACCAACATCGTAAACATAAAACAAACACTTACGAATGAAAACTTTAGGTTAAGCTTATATTGAACCAAAACACGTTTCTTGAAACTGTTTACACAAATTGCAATAGCAACCAACTTGGTAAATTTAGAATCAAGTAATAACTATGGGTTTTTTTGGGTTAGGTAACAGCAAATACTAACAAAGAATAAAATGCTTACTATATCATAATTCATACACGTAACACTATTTAAATTACGCTAACTTTATTATTAATTAAATAAATATTTGTACCTGTGTACCCGTCTGTGGTCTGTAGATCACCCCTTAGAGGCTACCGCGGTTTCAAAAAACTAAGTTTTCATCATCAGGCTCAACACAAAATGTCGGATTATTCCATTAGAAGTCGTCATAACATATAAAACTTTAAAAAAACACACAACACAACACAACACATCACAAGTACAACACTGAAGTTACGTTCGAAAACTGATTAGCGAGAAAATGTGTGCGATGCATGCACCGGTCGAATCGTAACTCCACACAGGAATAAAACTAACTTTATTGTTTAACTAGGACAAGTTTGAAATACCGCTTCACCGCATCTCGTTTTGATCTAATTTTATAACTTTAAAATTGAATCTCTTCTATAAAAAATAAACAATCTCTATTGATCAATCACCAACTATCATAGTCCACAATAATCTGTTTGCATTTGCTTCGCCGCCGAATCGCTGCGGGGATTGGCGAGTGATACGAGCCGTTTGGTATTCTCAAATAATTACACGATACTTCGATAAAACTTTTGTTACGTTATCAATGTTCAAAAGTCGTTACCTTGTTTAAATGTAGTGAATAAAAAATGAAGGGGTCAAATATATTTCGAACTTAAGGCTCGGCAGACCCAGCCACCATCTTGAATTTCAACCACCGTAAGAGCAATGTTGAACGCGTAACAAGATTACTGGAGTAATAATCATCAGACAATTAATCTATACTAATATTATAAAGAGGTAAAGTTTGTTTGTATGTAGGGGGTAATCTCTGGCACGACTGAACCGATTGAAAAAATAGTTTTACTAATAAAAAGCTACACTATCCCTGAGTAACATAGGCTATAAAATTCATTTCGATAAAAACCTGTTTTTATCTCAATATTTGTAAATTTAGTCGGAAAAATCTTAGGTTAGGCCTAGAATGATAAACCAACACATGTACAGTAGAACTCCAATTATCCGGATCGCCAATTATCCGGATCAGATTTGAATAAGAACATAGTCAAACGGATGCGCGACTTGGCGGCGCTGAATCGATTTAAGGTAGCAAAACAGCTGACTGCCTGGTATGTTAAAAAAATAATGTTTTTACAGTGATTTAGTATTGTTTGTAAATATTACGTAATGTAAACATTGTCATTGATATTGTTTTTTCATAATAAATACTGTAAATGTTCTCTATTGTGTTTTGTTTACGGTTTTCTCCTAAAAACGGCATTTTTTCGAGATAAATACAATTATCCGGATTTTTGATTATCCGGATCGGGTCCGTTCCCAATTAATCCGGATAATTGGAGTTCTACTGTATTTACATTTATTACCATAGCAACCAATTGAATAAAATAACAGATAATATAGCTGTTAGCTCCAATATTTCCATTAACAGCTGATTTCAAAATTTGAAAGATTTTTTTTGTATTTCTAGCTTTTAGGTTAGGGTTTTAACGTGTAGACCTGATCCTTGCTGGTTCTTTTAACCATTGGGGGTTGGCGTGCGGAGCACGCAGGGGTCTCCCCTAGTTCTGAATATAATTTTAAAACTTAGGACAGTCCGAATGTGGTTGGCCTACTATTATTTAAAAAAATTTTTAACGAAATTTGTTCTTTGACTTTACTCAAAATCAAAGCTTGCGATTTTTTTCTTATTCAATAATGCAAAAATCAATAATGTAAAAAGCTCACAACATTCGAAGTTCAATTACCGCACCTTTCGTATAAATTATTTTTAAAACAAATTATAATTTATGATGAAAAATCTGCTTTATTGTGGAAGCATGCATGTAGGCGCCAAATTTGGGTTTTTACTCGAGTGTTTAGCCTGCACTCTGGTGGTTATTACATCAACTTGTTGCTTGCGGAGGAACAATAGAAAATGTAAACATCCGTTAATTTTGAATGCGCGAGAGAAAACTGTGTTTAATAACACATATTTACACACACTGTCACGCATGCGCATTTCAGTACGACTGTAACCTTCTACATTCAATTCCACGCTCACCGTGCAGTACAGGTCTTACGGGAGATAAGTCATGCCGCTATCATTACTGGGAACATCACGTTTATTGTCACGCGGGTTGCGTCAACTGACCGACCGTTGCGTGGAGTTGATGTTTGTTGGGCGGTTAGTATCGCCGAGACTGTTGTTTGGATAACATGGCTTATGGGCGCTCCGTACTGTACGGTGAACGTGGAATCGAGTGCAGTTTCCTCCTTTTGAAGCTGCCCTAGATTTGCTAGCGGAAAAATGAAACGCACACAAACTCAATGCTAGTGGTGCATAACTCTGCCGCTTGGAGAGCTGCGATCAAGGCAGAAATATTTTTCACTCCTTCCGAGCCATAAGGTTCTATGTAAAATGTACTCACATATGTTAAATACACCTCAAAACCTAATTTGTAATGTTTACGTTCGTTTGGGAGTTTTTACTGGCGGAAAACGTGATTTTTAGCACCTATATTATCTAACCATTTACGTTGCCAAAATGGGAAAGTATATAGATTTTCACATTCAATATACAGTGTGATTGAAAAGTCCCGGAACAGTGTTATATATTTTTTACCATTATAGATAAAGTAATGAGACTTGGTATATCA
>JAGFPH010009403.1:0-23383 GCA_018207615.1 Philaenus spumarius | reverse complement strand
AGTTTGTTCTCTTCTTGCGTTTCGAGAGTGAACTGTATAGCTTTATTGATGCTGTTTAGGTACATTTTAAGGTTATCTATTTGTCGTAAAGATCCATTGAATATGATAAAGGTGTCGTCAACGTATATTTTGTATAATACTATTTGACGGTAGAATTTATTTATATCAGATAACAGATACATACAGATTGATTATCTGAAGATGGAACATAGTTCCGAAACGCGTAACTTTTAAAAAAGCTACAATAAGTCACAAGACGGAAGTAAGTACCATAATTATATTATCTATGTGACTTGGATACTTATACTCAAAAATGAGTTTAAATAACCCTGACTTTACTTCGTGTTCAGTAATAGACCACCCCTATGGCAACCAAATCAGTTTTAACTGCAACAAAACTATTTCTCATCTAAATAATATTACTAACATATTTGTTTGCAAACCTTAATGATAAAAACTTAAAAAGCTATTATAAAAATAAAAGTAATCCAGTCACACTAGGCACTATTTTGTAACTCATTTCCACAATAATTTAAAATTATCATCTTTATTTGTGAAATATACTGCACAAATACATATACAGAATTGTTACATACTTGCCAAGAATCTGATGCTGAATGTAGATCTTCATTTTTCAACATGCTTCCAATGGCATAGCAAGCATTCCATCGCACCTAGTTTAAAATTGAATTAGAAATTGTACAGAAAATAAAAACTTAACAATCGAAGAGTAAGAACTAATTTTTAGAATTTGAGATAAATTCACCCTTCATTTCAATATAGGATTTTCAGTGACAACTGAAAATCTTCAAACAGTTTCTGTTTGAATGTAAACTTTTTTTGTACACCAATTTATTTAATTACTACGGGAAACCCCTGCGTGCTCCGCACGCCTCCCCCGTTGAACCTTTTATACGCATAATCACTTTATGTTTTCTTTATAATAAAGGTGTAGGATTAATAATAACTCCAAAGCTAACATGGTAAATAATGTTAAATGTTCAAATCAAATTATGTCGTATATTTTATAACATTAGTTATAATAATGGTTAAAAGAACCAGCAAGGCTCAGGTCTACACTTTGAAACCCTAACCTAAAAGCTAGAAATACAAAAATAATTGATTCAAATTTTGAAATCAGCTGTTAATGGAAATATTGGAGCAAATAGCTATTTTATTCAATTGGTTGCTACGGTAATAATTGTAAATACATGTGTTTTTTTTTTATCAGTCTAGGCCTAACCTAAGAATTACATACAAACAAACTTAACGCTTAAACTGGCAATGTTAAAGCTAAAATTGGCCAGCCCGTTTTTAGCGTTTTGCAAGCATATTTTTAAAAATTCGCCAAAAATAGTAAATGAACCCCAATTTAAAAGTGTTCAATCAGTTTTTTGTAGAAGAAACTTCAAAGAATTCAAATATGCCACTAAAACTGAGTTTCTTTTGAAATTGTAAAAGTTATTAGCTCAAGAAACAAAAAATGTTCAGTAACGAAAGGAAAAAGTTCAACTTAGGCCTACATAACAAGTAGTAAACTTTTTTTGTATTTTTTTCATAAGAGTAAAAAAGTTTTGTAATGTAGTTCTAAATAGAACTGTATAAAAACATTTATCAATTTCAAATTTTTTATTTTGAAAAAAACAGTTTTTATGTTCCAAGTACACGACTGGTAACAAACCTAGGCCTAGGTTGTAACGCCATTTACTAATATATGCTTTGCCCAAAAATGAAATATTATTATAACAAAGTGTAGAGGATAAATCAAAGAAAAGAACGGTATACTTGTCTTTCCTTAGTTCACAAAAGTGTTTGAGTTATATTTATTTGAATAACAACATGACATCAATCTAATGAAAAGTCGGCGGTTGATATACTAAGGGCAGGATGCGTCATATAAACAACGTGGCAACCCACGCGCTAGACTTTCTCACTAGAACGTAATAATTACGTACATTTCAACTGTCGTCTAGACATACAAAAAACTGGTTATTTCTGGATTAATTCCCACCGTTAAAAAATTCAGACTTTGCTGTACAAAATGGTGTAAAGAAATCTGTCAAAACATTTGATATGGTAGGCGTAAAATCACTTGACAAATGGGCTGTTTCATTGGTTGAAAAACTGTCCAATCGCAAGGGTTTACAGTAATTCTTGGAAAAAATACTATTTTTATAGTGACATCTGATTAGAAGGCACCAACAGAAAGATAAAATCTTGACGAATCCATATCTTTATAATAGCCAAAGAAATATTTGTGTAGATAGTCTTGAACGTTGAAAAGTGGGAAATAACAGTACAATTGTATGCAGATTCGCGCACGGAAATAGCTGTAGACCGATGTACATATTTTAAAACGATGATTACGTATGTAAATATACGTTTTACGAAAAAGTTGTAAATACAAAAATTAAAGTTTAATTCATTTCATTTCCAATGGTGCCAGTTTTATTACGATTGGATGATTCTAAGTGGGTTAAATTATCGATTATGCAAATATATGCAAATTTTCGCTAATGTTCGAAATTGTTGCGTTCTGCGCCTGAGAGAGGGTTATATATGACCCTCTGCCAGTTCCAGGGTTAAAAACAAACTTTACCTCTTTATAATATTAGTATAGAAAATAACAGGAGGAAAATTATTAAAGAACAGTAAAATTGTCAAAAATGGCAAATTTACAGTAGAATCTCGGTTTTAAACAAGGCAAATTTAAAACAAAGAAACTTTTGTCAAAATCAATTCTGTTAACTTACAAATAAATGTAAGGTAACTGAATTGATTTTGATAAAGAATTAATTCATAGCTTGAGTGGATTTCTCAATAAGTGAAATTATAGTAAAAACTGTCGTGTTATAGATTGAACAGAAAGAAAATGAAACTGTCGTTTGCCTTGTACATCCTGAAAACATTTCCGCTCCTTACCCATGTAGCACATACGTCCATGTCACAGAGAAAATAATAAAGTAAGAAATGAGTCAGCTGTTTCCTATAGTGACTAAAGGAACAGAGATTTGGTCTAAATGAATAAATGACGCAATACATAGATAATACTAATCATTTAATTTTTTCATGTAATTACATTTCTTAATGACGCAAAATAATTACAGTAGAATCATTTTTTCTTAAATAAACAAATAATAAAACGCAAAAGCAGACTGTAAAAATAGGAAATACAAAAGCAGACTTAAAAAATATATATTAAAATATGAGCGTGTGTAAAAGGTGAAATTGTACAGAAACTTTGTTTCAACGAGTGGTGCGTTATAAGCGAACAATGAAGCGGTGTTTAAGACTATAAACAGTTCGATAAATAAATAAATAAAAAAGAATATAACAACAGTACATAGCACAATTTAATATGAATCGAAAACTTGGTATGATAGTATGTACAGTGATCATGGAAGCAATTGGAAGAGAGAGAAGGGATCAATCTGTGTATGTGAGAGAGCACAGATGTCACAAGATACGGAACGTTATAAAACGTACTGGTTTTTCACTGGGACGAGGTAGAATGTATTACAAGCAGCGTCTTCTATCAAGATGGCGTAACGAACTGTACATGTAACTGGACAGAGGTGGTGAAAAGTTCGTCGTAAAATGTTATATTTTCTTTAAAATCGCAACAAATGTTGCATTAAAATGAAGTAGAAGTGCTTGAAAGTTGGTGAAAACTTAGAAAGTAAAATCTGTTGTGTACTTTTCTTGGAAAGTGAAATTATAAAAAAGCCGCCATGTGACCGGACTAACGCTATGGAAGTAAGCTAGCTATATCAAATAGAGTCAGTGCAAAACTAGGTTCAATTACAAAAACAACTGGTATCGTGAGTAAATATGGCCATTAATTTTAACTTTAGAAGTCTGCATTTTAGAGTTTTACAATTTTTTGAGAAATAACTTAGCTTCAATTTTCTTAGCTATTGCGTCATACGATAGGTGGACTAGGGCCTAATTGTAACTTGTACATATTTATATATAAATGATTTGTTGTTTGTTTTTTGTAGTCTTGATGTATTTCATTGTAAATCAGCATTCTTTAATTATGTCAGAGTAAACGAATAGTTGCTGCCACAATGCTTTGAATTTCTTTCTATAGCCACTTTGAATATCCATTTAGCCACTACTTTAATTAGCCAGGTTCCCACCCCTAAGAAGATAGAATTAATTAACAAGTATTTTTCAGTGATTAGTAATTATAAGTAAATACATGCAAACAGAGCATAAGTGAGGTTATATGTGGATTATCGCAAATTATCATGATTATTATTTTTTTATTATTATTAAGATTATGGGAGTCAAGTGAAGGTGATTTTTAAGGTGAATTCAAGTAAGGTGCATGTAAGTAAGGTGAATTGAAGTAAGGTGAAATATTTAATATTGTTCTACGTTGAAGTTGGAAGAAAGAGATTATGGAGAGTTAAGGTGGGCGATGATTATTATTGAAGTGAGGCAATAGGCCTAGGAGGTGCATAAGCAATTTTAAGTAGTATATGAGCGACGATTTTTGTTTTTTAAGGTAAATAGGTAAAGGAGGTGTTGAAGAGATATTAATGGTTATTAGATAATCCACATATAGCATTTTTATTTTGATTTAAAACATATTTTTTTTTAATTTTGAACTTTTTATCGAACCCCATTTTTTTTAACACAGTGTAACTTAACATTTTTATTTTATTTTTGTAACCTTCCGTTGCACCCAACGCAATAGTATGGTGACCTTTAGCGGACGGATAGTATAGTGAATGACGAAGCGGTCTTGGGCCTGTTTACATTCCCCTCCTCGCAGCATTGTATTTGGAACTTAACGTCCTTTCCCATGAGTTGTTCCTTCCCCCTGCTACACCGCATTTTGTTCTTTTGTTTTTAGTCGGTGCTGGTATTAAGCTTTGTGAATGAGAGTGTCATTATGAGTGTAAAGCGAAAGCTTGTTGGTTTATCGTCAAATCAAAAATGGAAAGCAATTAAACAGTTGGATAGAGGTGATTCAATAAGAAAAGTGGCAAGTGATTTAGGTGTTGGAGACGAAATAGATCGGAAATTGAAAAGTGGGTATCTCAACAGTATTAAAATAAAGAAGAGGCTAGACAATCAATGAAAAAAAGCGAGTTCGGAAAAACTTTAAAGGCATTATTTTTGTGGTTTTTATTACAGTAGCTTACTTATCAAACCTTCTTTGTTTATTTAATTTAAAACTATATTATTTAAAGGCAAATAAAATAAACGTTGAAGTAAGTATGGCTCCAAATCAGCCAATAAATGACGCGGAAACTTGCACCTCAATAGTTTTCTCACAGCCTACCGTATTATACGAGTTTTTGGTTATACGAGGTCCCAATTACCTCATATAATCAATGTTCTACTGTATTACAAAAAACATTTATTTTACAATATAGTTTGTCATTTTATATCAAATTCAAAGTTGCTCAAGAGTGAATTCTCATTCTCAGGTTTCATGCAAATAAAATAATACCAAACAGTATATTTACCTTCATATTGTTAACAGACATAGCGTTCTGTGCTAATGTTGTTGCAACATTAATAGGTAGACTTTTGTAGGTTGACTGTGATAAATGTTGCTTCTTGATTAGCCCCATTAAGTTACCAAGAGCTCTAACACCGTTGGCTCTAACCTGTGTCCAACAACATTTTGTTAGGATATAAGAAGTGTTAAATTCTGTAAAGCTTTTAAATACTACATTTCCTTTAACAATACATATGAAGGGCTGAGAAGCCAAGGGGTGTAAGTGTAGTGAAGTTATAAGTTTTGAGAAAACTCTGTTTAAAGTTAAACTGTTATAATCAAATCCAGGTAAAACAATGATCACTAAAACTAGTATATTTTTAATTGCTAGTTTCTAGACTAACATAATAACTAAGATTAATTTGATTTTCATCCTTTTATTCTTTGTTATCAGCCAATACATCTTTTCAATACACAATGCATTGCGTGCTTTGCACACTAACCCCCGTATTGGGGAATTTTCAATACACAGAGCATTGCGTGTTTCACACGCCAATTTTAAGCCTATGTGCTATGGACGCAAATGTGCGTCCGCTTGAAAATATAAGTGATTATTACGTAGAAAGGATAAAAAATAAGTAATTTCTACTCGTTTAGGCTATAATTATAAAAAATAAAAGGTCAGCTGCTAGCATAGAAAATACAAAATTTGCGGAGTAGTGAACGTGTTAACAGGAATTAGAAGTTATGTAATAAAACATAGGTTACAAGTAAATTACGTAAAGTAAAGCGACTTGCATCACATGTATCCCTCGGCTTTTAAGCTCTTCTACGAAGTAGTTTTTTTTGCCACTAGATCTCAGCAGGCCTGCAGAATATGTCCGAACGCCCGAACGAGGTTCGGGGGAAATTGGGACTGAGCTGGGGAAATTTTGGCCGGGAAAAAATCCACCAAAAATAAGGAAAATATAATTATTTTGGGGAAAAGAGATAAGAAATGAATGGGTACAAAGGTCAGCTTAATCGGTTTGTATGATACATATACAAACACACCAACACACACACACAAAGTGTGTTGTCTGCTCTCTGCTGCAAGTTGCAAGTCGGACAGGGTTCCTATCTAATTTTCACCGCACAAAATGTCGTACGGTGGGCCGCGATACGACATTAATCTTAACCGCACAAAATATCGTACGGCCGAGCCGCCGATACGATATTTTTATGCTGGTTGATGAATGGCAGTTTCCTGATTCTTCACGGGCGTTCAAATACATTCGTTGGGTATTAAAAAATAATTTTCATTACACTGTCTCAAAAACAGCTGTATTACGGATCGTGTTGAGTCCCTAAAGATAGCTTTTTGCGGACTAGTCCGTAAAATTTTACGGACTCGAAAGGATGTCAAAGCTTATCTCAATAACAAATCAGCTGTTCTGATACTTTAAAATGCTTCAACAATATATTGTATCATTCTCCAACAGCAGCAACTGTACTATTAATATCAATTTCAATATGTAAAATGTTCTTTCTATAATTTATGTACTCGTTCGATTTGTTTGGCAAAGTAAACGTTCCTTTTTAATCAAACTGTTTTGGCTATATTTTGTATTTCCTGCTATAATATATGACAATGTAATGAAAAATATTGTTCGTAACTCGTCCTAAATAGTAGTTTTTGTGACTTAATCGAATTTCCGGACTCGGCAAAGCCTCGTCCGTTAAACACGATATCGTCCCAAAAAAGCCTACTTTAGGGACTAGTAACGAAAACTACTATATTATGATACCGGTATGCAAATTTTGATTAGTTTCATGCAAATTGTATTATTCAAGCGATTAGAATTAAATAATATTAAACCAAATTATACGATACTTAACTTAATGTATAGGTATTACCGATTTTTTTAAATTTTCTTTTACCGAAATTCGAAATCAGTCTTTATCAGTAAAATGCGTACAATGTGATGTGCGTACTCATTTATTACTTTGGCTTGCATTAAAATGCCGAAGTATTGAAATGATGCGATGATTTTTTGTGTCAGTTTTCCTGTAGTACACACGGTTTAAGCACTCACAGACGTCGTAGAAAACTTCTGTTGGTACCAAAATCTTCGTAATTTTATTGCGGAGAGTTGAAAAGCTTTTGAGCTTTTTAGCATGAGGCGTAGCGCGTCAGGGTCACATTTTTGGGTTAAAATTTTGAAAATATTGGGTCAAAATTATGAAAATACAGTGTGGGGCTATCATTTTATATCTTTTTGGGTAAAAAAAAAAGATTTTGCGAGTTAAAAAGTCGTAGCGCGTCGGAGTCACGTTTTTGGATCAACATTTTGAAAATTCAGTGTGGGGTATCGTTTTATACGTTTTTGGGTACGGGAGAACCGATTTTTGACATTTAAAAGTCGTAGCGCGTCGGGATAACGTTTTTTAATCAAAATTAAGTGTGGGGTATCATTTTATATGTTTTTGGGTACGGGAAAACCGATTTTGACAGTTAAAAAGTCGTAGCGCGTCGGGATCATGTTTTTGAATCAAAATGCATTGTGGGGTATCGTTTTAAATGTTTTTGGGTACGGGAAACCCGATTTTGACAGTTAAAAAGTCGTAGCGCATCGGGATCACGTTTGTTGATCAACATTTTGAAAATACAGAGTGGGGTAACGTTTTATATGTTTTTGGGTACGGGAAAACTGATGTTGACACTTAAAAAGTCTTAGCGTGTCGGGATCACTTATTTTTTAACTAAATGTAAAGAATGAAAAGTAATTGTTAAGTTTAATTTTCTTTCAATTCCTGTTATATGTCCGGACGATTTTTAGTAGTGACTGTGATTCAGTAGGTAGGTAATTCGGTAATTGAATGGGAACTAATTAAACATAACATTTAACTTTGTTTTTACCACTTAAGTATTAGGCCTGTGTTACACTGTAAAATATTTTATAAAATATGTTTTATAAAAGATGGTATCCACCTATTATAAAAAATTTGAAAAGTTATTCTCTTTTATAAAACATTTTGGACTTGTACTAAAAGGTAAAAATGTATCTAACATTTTATAAAAGGTAAAATGCCAAACTCTTAAATTTTATAAAAGAAATGTTATAAAAGAAATATATTATAAAAGATGGCCCATTACACTATCAAAGATCTTTGTCAAAGAACTTTTATAAAATATTTTACAGTGTAATACGAGCCTTAGGCCTACTTTTAAACATAATAAAACAGCAATAATCACGTCGTATTTTTTTGTTTTAAGCCTTTTGGGACCAACTGAAGATATTTCACTGTAGATATTTAATTTCACCGGAGTTAAGTAAGTCAAAATAATGCTATTATAATTTTTTTGAAGAGTTATATTGGAATTTATGATGAATATAATAAAAATTATTAAAACATAAGGTCAATTAATAAATATGTTGAAATAGATAAACAAACTGTGTTAATGTCTGGCGCATCTGTAGTGAATACCGATAAATTTTGGGGAAATTTTGTGTGCTAAAACATTTTCTGCATCCCTGGATCTCAGCACATGATAGACTCACAGTTATATTCCTTGGCCACAAACATTTTAAAGTGTTGAAGAGCCAGTTTCTGCACTTAACTCCATTCTCAGCACTTCATATTTCTTTGCAACATATAGTCCAATTTCATACAACCGTTTCTAGGTACAACACTGACTTATAAATATAAATACACAAGGAACACAAGAAATTAGAATTTTGACTTTGATCTCTATTTATTTGTTATGACTGAAACATGTACTGCTATCTTATTATAAAAATGTTCCAAATATAAATGTTTCAAACTTGCCACACTGTTTAAATTACACTGTTTGGTAAAAAATAAAATAAATTTTGAAAATTAAATCCTTTCTTTACAACGGGGATATTCCATGTCAAAACATTCATATAGCCATCACATCCAGATTTCTAAAAAACAAATATTACACCAACTATGACCAAATATAATAACCCATACTTTTCATAATTTTATAGCAAATAATAGCCATTTAATTTAAATTTTAAGTGAGAAGTGTTGTTTTGTCCTAAAGCTATGATTGCAGCCTGACTCAAGCTTTTCTGTGGATGGAAAAGTAAAAATTGAAAGTAAATTTTATGAAAATGAAAAATACCGGTTGTTTATTTCATCATAGATGCTCTGAAAAAAATATTAAGGGTCGCCTCTAGCTGTCGGCCATGTTGGCTGACACTCCATAACACCAATGTTAAATTAAAATCCAAATTTTTCCTTTATTTTTGATCGGAAAATTATAAACGATATGTCATTTTAAAGCTATGGTCAATATGCATGCAAATGGCTTTTTCAAAACTAAGAAAAATATTTTGTTTAATATTTATTAACAATTTAAAACATTGCTTTTTAATATTTTTGTATGTTGTCACTATTAATTATAGCGAAAAAACTACCAAGCCATTCGCATGAAGAATTTCGTCCCCAAGAGTTTGGATTTTTTTTTAAACGCTAAAAACAACAATTGCACGTTTTAAATGGATTTAGGCTGAGCAATATCCGTGTAACCTACCATCGCTATAGGGTGATTTTTAATATTTTTTACGTTGTAACTATTAATTATAGCGAAAAATTACCAAGCCATTCGAATGAAGAATTTTGTCCCCAAGAGTGTGGTATTTTTAAAAAAACGCTATTTGAATAATTGCGGGTTTTAAATGGATTTAGGATGAGCAATGTCCGCGTAACCTACCGCCGCTATAGGGAGTCGCAGGTTGCTTTCTGATTTACTAGAGCCGACCCTTAATAGAAATTTGAAGTGGTGTGGTGTAATTTGATGTGAAATGTTCTAGCCATTACCATTTACACAGAAAAAATCCTAACATTTTGTTTAAAAGATAAATTATAATGTATGAAAAATCTAGATTCTAGTGTATAAACAACATGACACAACAATCTATTGCAAGCAATTGGATTCACTACAGTTGGGTTTCACAGCAAAAACTAACTGCGGCTACCAAAGCAATCATATTGTCAACCTGACACACAAAAACAATAAAATTATCATACTACTGTTTAAAAAAATCATTACGTAATCATTTTACAAACAATATTGGTTACAGAGGCATATTGTGTACCTATTAGAACAACTGTACAATTACAGAAGACATTTCATTTTGTTCAATTTTAAACTTTGTCATCATCAATGGACTTTTAAAGTTATATTTCCTTCGGATGAATTTAAACCGACATTTTGATCCAATATTCCTCCCAGAATCTGGGTAACTGTTCAAGTAAATGAGTGCCACATAAGTTTTTCATTTTCATGTTAAATATAAAAAATGTTATAAAAGTATTAAAACTATTCTAACCTTTATGTGACCTTGAGCAACAATAAGGCTGGTTTGGATTAAATGTAGTGGCGGCATGATTTCTTCGCAATTTCTGAAAAGAAAAAAATGTATACATTAATTAGATTTTATGGGGCTGTACAAAGAACACAAATGCTCAGATGATCCTACGATTTCAGAACAAAGTTCTGCGAGGAGTAGTCGACGCTCCATGGTACGTACGGAATAAAGATCTCCATTGTGACCTGCGAATTGGCCTGGTAACGGAGAAGATGAAAAAGTATGCATCTGGACATGACATGCAATTGCAGAAGCATGTACATCCTGAAATGCTAAGTGTACTGACGTAGGCGGTGACATCCGTCGCCTTAGCAGAAAGAAGCCTCATGATCTGATGGCGTAATGAAGCGGAGAGTTTTTAGTTTTATAATTCTCCCATACACAGCCAACTATTAGTAAGACAAGAAAATCGTTTGTCGGTCTGGTGGACTGGTTAAATGGTGTCTTTTTAAAGATTTTCACCTCAGGAAAAAAAATTTATTAGATTCTCAATAAAATTACCACTTTATAACGTAGACAAATACATAAATATCTAATACGTTGAACGGCAATTTTCAAGTTGTAAAGTGCTAAAGGTTTTTTTTTTGTTTTCTGTGCTATCACTGCTACATCTTTACTTTGCATGATGTTAAACTATCTTGCACAATTTCTTTTAATTAGTATAAAAATGAAGATATTATTTTTACCATAATGATATATTAATTACCTTGTAGGTCCGTCTTGTGAATTCAAGTGGGTTGATTTTTTTGATAGTTCCGAGGTCTTGACCCAATCATCAGATAATTCTTCTTTTACTCGGAGGAGCTTGTCACACACAACACATACACTAAGACAAATAAACATCAACGCGATTGTGTCTGACACTCTATTGCACTCTGTCATATCTGTCGGAGTACTGCTGGCAAGAGCTAACAGTCCAGCTGATAACGACCTCTGTTAGGTGCTTTTAAATGATTTAAAGGTAAAAATTTACTTTAACTTGGCAATCGATTTCTAAGGGAATTTGATATAATATGAAAGAACACATCTAACTGATTTTAAAAACAAAAATTTTCCCGAGAAATAATATTTGTAGGAGTTATGAAAGAAATAAAAGTTGAAATTATATAGGTTAAGTTTCGTCTTTTCCGCAATATTTCACGTAATTATAACAAAATAAATCACTTAACATACACCAAACACGTAAGAATTAAATAAAGTAAACAATATTAATCCCGAAAGTACACACAAAGCAAGAAAATTAGAAAATAATGTAACAAAACGTAAATTACGCAAACAATAGCATTGTACCTTTAAGAACAATAGAAACTACAGAATAACTGCGTATTTCAAATGGAATTTCATCAACGTTGCCAAATCGAACAATAGGTTATTTTACTGAATGGGGTGTGTATAAATCGGTGACCTGTGGACTAGTAAAACGTCGTTATTATCACATTATATAATTAAAAGAAGAAAAACCTAAAAGGTTCTAACCTATACTATTTAGTCACATTATGTTTGCTTTTTACTTAATCTGGCCGATAACAGTATGATTATAATATTTCGTTGTTATTATCACATTATATAATTAAAATTTAAAAAAAAACCTCAAGGTACTAACCTATACTATTTAGTCACAGTATGTTTACTTTTAACTTCATCTGCCCGATAACAGTATGATTATAATATTTTGTCGTTATTATCATATTATATAATTAGAATAAAAAATAAACCTAAAGGTACTAACCTATACTATTTAGTCACAGTATGTTTACTTAATTGAGTTGCCTAAACTGTTCGTTTCAACACAAAAAAGAACAATCCGGCAACGCTGGGAGAACGCTGAGAAAAACATGTCGGCACTTTACAATGTAAATTTCCATAACAAACTTTTGATTTGAAAGTTTTTAATATTCTATGTGTTGAAGATGGTTAAATATTGGTTTCCCGGCATCAGTGAAGTGTATAAATACTATATTTATTAAGAAAAAAGTTCAGGTTTGTGTATTTATAGTAGTTTTGATTGACAAGTTAAAGTAAACAAATACCGATTTAAAGCCGTATCATATAAACGATGCGATTGGAAGGAAATTTTATCATTTTAAGATGTTTTCTGGATCATTTTTGAAGGCTCTATAGATCTCGAATTCCTCATGTCATTCATTAATCTGCCCTTTTTTGTAAACGTGTATTGCTTCTACGCTGGACTTAAAACAGACATGACAGAGTGCACTACGGTGTCGGACACGATCGCGTTGATGTTTATTTGTGTTAGTGAATGTGTTGTGTGTGGTTTTGTTAATGTATGACGAGCTCCTCTGAGTGAAAGAAGAAGAATCACCTGATGATGCGGTCAAGACCTCGAAACTAGTCATAAGAATCAACCCACTTGAAGTCACAAGACGGGCCTACAAGGTAATTAATATATATTATTTATTTGTGAATTGGCACTAAAAAAATGAATATCATATTTTTTTCAGTTTACAACAGCAACATAAAAACATTAAATTTTGTTAAGAAAAAAATAATTTTTGAACAAGTTTTTAAATAGTATAAAATACCCAACTCATATTTTAAAGTAAATACTTTGAAAGATATAATGCTTTGTTTAAAATACAATAAAACTTACTGATTCTTTAGTAGAATATCCGTGAGGTTTCCCAATGCCCAAGCTGCTTTCACAGCGACTGCAGGCACTGAATCTGAGACTAATTCTTTTATTATTTCACTGCTGTCAAACATGAACTGCTCGTCCTTGTAATAAAAAAACAAAAATTAAACATTAAGATGAAACAATGGCACCTTGTATTGCTTTGAGTTAAAGAGCTTACCTTTGTCAGTGATGGGCATAGAACGAATTTGGCTAACGCTTGAACGGCGGCCGATCTGACATAAGCAACTTCATGTCGACAACATCCAAACAGCAAGGTTATACAGAGAATTTGTAAATTTTCCTACGGAAAAGTATTACTTTTATTAGAATCTCAGTTCAGAGCATATTAAGTGTTTTGTTTAAAAAAAAAATTTTATTAGTGAGATTATTTCCAAATTCAATATCATCTGACAAAAAACACAGTGAATTAAAAGAATAAATTTGTAAAAATTGATCTTAGTTTTAATGTCTTTGTTTTGAACTCAGATGGTAAATTCTTAGTTTAAATGAGTTGAGGATAAAATCATATGTAAAATATTGGGTATTTATTTACTTTACCTTGTCAAACGAAACTACTATAAACACACAAACCTGAACTTTTTTCTTAATATAGTATTTATACACTTCACTGATACCGGGAAACCAATATTTAACCATATTCAACATTTACAACATTAAAAACTTTCAAATCAAAAGTTCGTTATGGAAATTTACTTTGTAAAGTGCCGACATGTTTTTCTTACCGTCCTGACAGCGTTGCCGGATTGTTCTCGTTCTTTTTTGTGTAGAAACGAACAGTTTAGCCAACTCATTCTAATTATAAATAGTGTGATAATACGACGAAATATTATAATTATATAAATATTATAATCATACTGTTATCGGCAAAATACTGTGACTAAACAGTTTAGGTAAGTCCTCTAGTTTTTTTTTATTCTAATTATATAAAGTGATAATACGACGAAATATTATAATTATACAAATATTATAATCATACTGTTATCGGCAAAATACTGTGACTAAACAGGTTAGGTAAGTCCTCTAGTTTTTTTTTTATTCTAATTATATAAAGTGATAATACGACGAAATATTATAATTATACAAATATTATAATCATACTGTTATCGGCAAAATACTGTAACTAAACAGTTTAGGTAAGTCCTCTAGTTTTTTTTTTTTTATTCTAATTATATAAAGTGATAATACGACGAAATATTATTTCTCAAATGAGGCAACCTTTACTATCTAGTTACCTTGATTTATACACACCTTAATTAGTACAATAACCTATTGTTCGATTTGGCAACGTTGATTAATTTCCATTTTAAATACGCAGTTAAACGGTACTTTCTATTGTTTCATGCATTTGTTTACGTAATTATGTTTGTTACATTATTTTCACATTTTCTTGCTTCGTGGATACTTTTGGGGTTCATATTGTTTAGTTTATTTAATTCTTACATGTTTGGCGTTTGTGAAGTGATTTATTTTGTTATAATTACGTCAAATATCGCGGAAAAGTCGAAACTTAACCTATACAATTTCAAGTTTTATTTCTTTCATAACTCGTACAAATATTATTTCCCGGGAAAATTTTTGTTGTTTCTACAATCAGTTAGATGTGTTCTTTCATGTTATATCAAATTCCCTTAGAAATCGTTTGACAAGGTAAACTACATTTTTACCAAATATTGATTGTTATTTCCAATTATGAAAATTACATCAGTTTTAACTATTGAAAAAGCTATTTTGAAATAACTCTTGTATTGTTAAGTTAAAATCTTATCAATACATCTGTCAATTTTATAAATTATAAAAAACATTGAAATATGTTCCACTAAGTAGGAAATGCTGTTTATGGCTACTAAATAAAATTATCTATACTAATATTATAAAGAGGTAAAGTTTGTTTGTTTGTTTGTTTGTATGTAGGGGGTAATCTCTGGCACTACTGAACCGATTGAAAAAATAGTTTTACTAATAAAAAGCTACACTATCCCTGAGTAACATAGGCTATGATTCATTTCGATAAAAACCTTTTTTTTTATTTCAATATTTATAAATTTAATTGGAAAAATTCTTAGGTTAGGACTAGAATAATAAACCAACACATGTATTTACATTTATTACCATAGCAACCAATTGAATAAAATAACAGATAATATATTTGGCCCAATATTTCCATTAACAGCTGATTTCAAAATTTGAAGCAATTATTTTTGTATTTCTAGCTTTTAGGTTAGGATTTTAAAGAGTAGACCTGAGCCTTGCTGGATCTTTTAACCGTTATTATAACTGCTTTAAAATATAAGAAATAATTTAAATTGAACATTTAACATTATTTACCGTCTTAGTTTTGAGATTATTATTAATCCTACACCTTTATTATAAATAAAACATAACATATGTTTTTAGAAGGTTACGTTGGGGGTTGGCGTGCGGAGCACGCAGGGGTCTCCCCTAGTCCATACTAATATTATAAAGAGGTAAAATTTGTTTGTTTGTATGTAGGGGTAATCTCTGGAACTACTGAACCGATTGAAAAAATACTTTTACTAACAAAGAGCTACACTATCCCTGCGTAACATAGGCTATAATTCATTTTGATAAAAACATTTTTTATTTCAACATTTGTATATTTAGTCGTAATAATTCTTAGGTTAGGCCTAGATTGATGAACCAACACATACATTTCTTGAATGTATTTACATTCATTACCATAGCAACCGTTGCATAAAATAACATAAAACATCCGATTTCCATTATAACAGCTTATTTCAAACTTTGAAGCAAGTATTTGTATTTCCAACTTTTAGGTTAGGTTTTTATTAAAGTGTTGACGAGAGCCTTGCTGGTTCTTTTGACCTTTATTAAAACTGTTGTTATGAAATAATTTGATTTGAACATTTAACATTATTTACCATCTTAGCTTTGGGTTATTATTAATCCTACACCTTTATTATAAAGAAAACATAATATGATTATGTATATAGAAACTGTAGAAAGTTCCAACGGTGTTGGCGTGCGGAACACGCAGGGGTTCCCCTAGTAAGTAATATAGTAAAAAGCACATATTAAAATTCAAAAGTGAGGAGACCTTTCTTGATGGTAATGCAATAAAAGCATGGCAATTTAAAAGTCTTTTAAATCAAGGCATAGTGGACAACTAAAAGCACACATTTAATTATTTTGCCATTAAATCTTATTTTTTATACAATTATGTGCTGTTACATACATGAAGCAAATTGGTTCATCATTATTAAATTTGTTTAACCAGACGTCTTACTGGTAGTTGTGTGTAAGTGGTAGGACCAAGATCTGCGAGACAGTCGCAAACAACTGCAGAAAGTGAAGGCGAAATGGCCAACAAAGCCCGAAGTGGCCCTCTCAGCATCGTTATCCACAATTCCAGAGACTCATTCTGATTATCTTCTGAAATACAATTATACCAATAGTAAAACTAGTAGGCGATCTTCGCTGTAACGGTATTTTGAAATATCTTTGTAGCCAAACTAACATTGCTAGAGAGTGCGCTAGGCCTACAGTTTACTGTCAAGTTCAAGCCAATTTCTAACGCTAACAACCTTAGTGTAGTTTCGTTTTAATTGTTATTGTACAGCAATCTTGGATGCTCCATAAAGAAATTCATTTAAATGAATATTTTAAAAATAATGTAAAGCAGACAAAAGTAAATAAGAAATTCAATGATAATTTGAGGAATACAGGAATCAGTTCAACCAAGTTTGTCAGAGGATAGGCCTGTGGAGAGTTTGCATAGTGGTGAAATAGTTGAAGTGAGAAATAAAATATATTTACATCGGTAATCTGCGCTACATACTTGCAAGTATAAAAACTTTTTTTATTAATAATTACAGATTTTTAAAATTTTGAAAGGATTTTAGTGAACATTGAACTATATTTTACTTTGTCACATGTAAATTTGCACATTAATAATTGAGAAGCCTATGTCATATTTATATTTTTTCTGTGTATGTTATGCTATTGATAGGGTTGTTATGTTCAAATTTCAAGTCGATAATAACAAATAAGATGTTGCATTAAATCTGCATTTATCAACCATCATGTTTAGTCTAGATGTGTCTGAAATCTACAATTATAAATTTAGATTGAAATAAAGTATTGCACAATAGTTGCGAAGTAACGTAGAGTCTGACAAGAAGTATACTGACCTCTAATGGCAAGAGTGGTAGCGAGACGTTGGAAAGCCCTTGCAGAGTGAAACTGTACAAGTTCAGACTTGTTCTGAAAGTCCTTTAGTAAAGCAGTTGTTATGACATCTATATAATCACTCACGAGTTCAAAGTGGTAAAATATTAGATTGTTTAGAACTTGCCACCATTCTACATGAAGAGGAACATGATTCTCACACTGAAAATAAATTATTGCTCAATTTTGTATTGTTATATAAATTTTTATGAAATAATCCTTATCATATAATTGATTTTGTCTTTTGGACAATTATTTATATGTCTAATAAAATCTAAATAATATAAGACCTCCTGTAAACTTACTTAATTATTATTTCTAGATAGCATTATCCTATTACTTTATCTTTGTATCTGACGCGGATCTCGAAAACGGCTCTAACGAATTCAAAGAAATTTTGTATTTAGATGTAGTTTTGATTTTTAAGTACACCCATATAATTGCATTTCGTGTAAAAACGCAATTTTTTGAGAAAATCTAATTTAAAAGTTGAAAAATTTTAAATTAGGGTCTTATGGGTTGCCATGTTGGTTACAAAATAACAACAAAATAGTAAATAAAGCAATCAAAACAGTTGTTTATAAACAAGCCATGAGATTGAGTATTATCCAAAATCAGCTGTTCATTGGATAGTTTTTAATTACTGTTAAAAAAACAAGGTAATTTATATAATTTATACTGTTTTAGCACGTTAGAATTATAATAAATTGGGCCTGATTTAACAATTTATTTTGTCAAAAAAAAGTAAACTTGGCAAAACTGGATAAATTCTAATAGTCAATTTTGTAATGTAGGCCTGGCTCATTTCTGAAACATAGTATTGAGGTTATGTTTACTTCTGTATATTTAGGCCTGGTTTCAAAACTTTAGTTGACAAAAGATAGTAGAACTAGGACTAAAATCGTAATGAAAGCCTCTCACGTTTCTGTTGAGGTTATAATTAATCTTGTAATTACTGTTAATATATTTAAGCCTGGTTTCATAATTTTACAAACCAATGTACAAACAAGCCAAAGATTAACGAGATTCTTCAGCGAATTTTTCAACTGCGAGCGAAGCGAAGCAGCCATCTGAGGCCAAAGGCCGAGGCGGGGTTGGGACGCGAACCGTCCAGGGGCAGAGCCCCTAGTTTAAATAAAGCGAGTAAATCATAATACAGTAGAGTCCTGCTATTCCGAACAGAGTTCAGAAAAAATACCGATTTTTTAACATAAAAACAGGAGAAATTAAAAAGATGTTCGTGAAAAAATGTACATTTATTGATATACAAATAAGTTAAATAGAGACATACAAAGAGCCTAAGAGTGAAAGCTGGTTTTGTTTCCTTCACGTTTTCCATGCATTTTGCAGGAAGGAAGCTACGGCAACAAGCGTCCGGTGAAACGGATACCGGGTCCGTCAGAAAGAAGGAAGGATTAGATACAACAGCTAGGCACTAGTAGTGTTGTTGCCACCTGCCAGTTGCGTTCGTCCGTTTTCGTTATCTCGAAGGAATTTTATTTTTTTCTCGATCTTATTTTAAGACGACGCGCACTAACGTACAGACTGCGGGATGACAAAACGGATAGTTCGATATCCCTTCTCTTCCGTTCTTAGAAGAAAACGGAATAGTAACGCAACGGATGGTGCAAACCTGCACTAAGGCGAGGTCAAGAGCATTTGCCGCGTCTACGTGTGATATGAGTTCAGTTTGAGCGTTCATCTCCTCCTCGCTTTCCTCCAATCCGATCAACGCTGTATAGAACTGACACTAGCAGATGTTCCCGCACTTAATTTATGCCTTAACAAGTCAATTCGTTGATATTATTCATGAAATCCACCTATTCCGAGTCACTACAATAAAACAAACCAAAGCCTTTAAAATTAAATTTACTTCCTTGTGTTTCATCACTTTCCCCGCTACTCAGGATCACTACAAGTACTGGCAATCGAATTCATTCTGGCATCCTTACATCTGAGAAATGGTGCAAAGCTCTAAATTTCTGGATAAAGGAAATTCATTGTCAGTATTTCAAGGAAGATAAAGAAGCCCTTCAAGCGAGGAAAGAAAGTTTCTTTTTCTTTAAAAAAATCTTTTCATTGTTCCTCTGGCTTCCTAATAGTAGGGAAAGACTGCTACATTGATTTGTCTACAGAATAACAATTTCTTAAAGTCTTTCCAAAGAAGAGTAATTTTACCGATTGACTATATTTTGTAAAAGTTACAAGATGAATTTTCAATATTAAAAATAAACATGCATTGTTATTACTTATTTTATGGAACGAAAATAAATACATACGGATAATTGCTGAAGAGCTAGATTAAACAACCAGCAATTGGAAGGGGTATCAGGCACTTGTAAATCACATGGTGATGTGGATAAAAGTAAACACTGTTCTTCAGTTTTAGGTTCCACTGCTTCCACGGTTCCCAGAAATTTCAACACAGCAAGACTAACATCAACATCTGTTCACAATAATATCAATAAACTGTAATTAAAAGATGTTTAAGGTATAAAAGTAACTAACAAAACACAAGTAGTACTATTGGATTCTTCAATAGGCAAAGTATAGTTGCTGTATATATAATTAACCCTCCAGGTGATGATTACATTTTCCTCAGTGCTAAGCCTATTTAGGGCTATGCGTAACCGTTCAAACAAAAATTTATTCTATCTACACTTTATCATGTTGTATATCAATGTTTACAGGAAAAGACTTACTACAACACGAATATTTCAAAAAAGTTACATTTTACAGTAAAAAATCATACATCTTTTTTGTGCAGAATTTTTATTTTTAATTTACTTTATCTATTTAGCGCTCATACAGTCAACATCGAGAACTTCACAATCAAAATTCTGTTGTATACAAAATGTGCAAAATTTTATTATAAAACCAAAAATGTATAACATTAGTACCTCATTTTAATTTACCAAAAAAGAAATCTTCAAAATTCTTACCGTATATATACCATAAGAAATTTCACAAAAATTTTATATTTCCAAACACTTTCAATAAATTAATTAATAAAAAAATAATAATTACCATATCCTGTTAGTGCTTCAAGCTTCAAACAATTTGAGTAATTTCTTTCAAACCAAGCCAAACAATAGCAAAGACAAATTTAGTTATAAGCTATCTTGTAATGACTGTGACAAAATATATATAGGCCAAACAGGACGATCGTTCAAAACCAAATTCAAAGAACATATTCAAAGCCATAAAACAACATTAACAGACAGAGCTCAAATTATGCAGAACACTTAATTAACGAGAACCATTCATACACAGACATAAACACTAATTTGCAAATATTGCACAAAGCCCAAAAAAGGTACCACAATAATGGTTATATTAGAAGAATTTCAGATCTATAAAGAGTATACAAATAATCCAGATAATATATTAAACGACAAGTTGAAATTTTCTTCCAACCCTATATTATATGACGTAATCGCCAAACTAAAGTACACGTTCACCAGTGGCGGCGCGCAGTCATTTTAACTGGGTGGGCTAGTTGTGACCTTGGCCTAGTAGCGGCTGGCTTATAGTGCAAGAGCAATGAACTCTACAGGGTAGCACCTGAACGCGGCGAGCGTCTAAATCCACACCCGTTTCCGGCGCGTCACATACGCTGTCCAATGCGAATGCATAAATACCTCAAATTCTTCCATGTACTTACTGTAATAACTTTCTTAAAAAAAATTGGAAAACGGTTGACCCTAAAGGCCATCCATGTAACTTCCCGCTAAGTTTAATTACAACAAACACTATTTTTGGAAATTTTGAACTGCCATAACTTTTGAATGAATCAACCGATTTTTATGCGATTTGCGGCAATCGATGCAGTTTTTTAAGTCCATTGAAAGAATAAACAAAAAAAACTTTTTCAGATGAAAAGTTTCGGAGAAATTGAGGAAAAACACTTTTTTTTATTTTCTTTCGTTCACGATATCTCGCGAATGAATCAACCGATTTTTATGCGATTTGCGGCAATCGATGCAGTTTTTCGAGTCCATTGAAAGAATCGACAACAAAAAATTTTCTGATAAAAAATTTCGGAGAAATTGAGAAAAAACACTTTTTTTCATTTTCTTTCGTTTACGATATCTCGCGAACGAATTAACCAATTTTGACCGGACTGGTAGCGATCGACGTCGCTTTTAAAGATTAAAAGCTGATTAGATTTTGGAATTGATCGGTAAAGCCGTTTAAAAGTTTTTCCAAAAAAACCTGATTTGGAAAAACTTTATTTCTTAGTTTTTTTGAAATTTCTCAGAACCTACCGGTCCGAATTAGTTGAAATTTTCAGGAAACCTAAGTTTGATGGAACTCTTTAGAACGCCGTTTGATAGGATCCAATCGGTTAAGCCGTTCAAAAGTTATAAGCGGGTCACATACTTACATACACACACACACACACACACACACATACATACAGACAGGGTGACACCCTCTCGGGAGTGGTCAGGGAAGATTCCTAGGACCTCAAAACGTCGAGATCTGATGAATACTCAATTTTCGAAAAACGGGGTGAAACCAATAACTTCCCGATTTTAGAAAATTATCAATTTTCTTAGCGGGAAGTTAAAAATATATGCGTGACTATGTAGGCTACCGTTTGTTTGTATGCACAAATAATTCAATTAAAATTAAATTTGTTTAAAATACTAACTAGGATCAAACCTATAGTAAACCCAAGTTTCCACAGTAAATATTATAGTTTTGAAACATAACAGTAGGAGTAGGTAACAAAATACGTAACTAAATAAATATTTATTTTAATTACAAAAACATACCTTTAAAATCTAATCCTATGCGTACAAGGTACAGCCAATCTTCTATTTATAAAGTAGCTGTCATAAATAAATCATTAGAGTTAAAATCATGCTGATAATAGTCCACTGCACTTGTGTACAAACACACGCGAATGTCACCAAGGAAGAATGTAACGCTTAGTCACTGCACATAGACTGTCTCGGGGCTAAGCCCGAGAGACACTTACATTGAACATATGGAAGCCGGCAGGGAGGGGGAACTGTCTGTGTGACGTCAACCATCCTTGACGCTAAGCTACATGCTGTATCGCTAGGGCTAGTTTGAAATCAGCCCCGGCCGCCTGATTTCTACTCTCAGTCGCCGCGTAAACATGCTTTTGCCTTACATATTCACGCGCTGTTTTCATATTAATTCAGTGTTTATTTTAATGAACTAATATTTTCTTTTTCTGAATTATTGGTGGGGCTCAGCCCCACCTGCCCTTATGGACGCGCCGCCACTGACGTTCACTGATAACCGATGTCCACATATAGTATCCTACCTGCAGCTGGACAAGGACGACCTAAATAATGAAGCCACAAACATTTTTATTATATTATATTAACAATGAGTTTTACTCTGATTTTGTGTACGTTACTTGTGTATGTGTTAGTACAAGTCGGACAAAGCCGACAGTGTTCGGCGAAACAGCGCTGTAGCTAGATCTACAATACGGACTGAAGACAACTATTTCAAGGTAATTTATTACAAAGAACCTGTTTCTTCAAAATTATGCACCCACGTTGTAATCGCATGCACAGATGGGACACGTCCATGAGTCCAAGCTGATAATGCTGTCGGAATATCCTTTGCGCGGCAGTCGCACTATCACCATTTTTTTTAAAACGCTCTCACAGTGACAGCACGTTTTGAACCACTCCA
>JAGFPH010009402.1:33519-47303 GCA_018207615.1 Philaenus spumarius | reverse complement strand
GCTGTTCCATAAATATTTAGTACGGTATCTACGAAAATAAACATTACCAAAATTAAAACAGCAGACTTCATTTTTTGTTGCTGCCACGCCAAGCTGCTTATTATTACTTTTTAATTTCCAACTTAAAATTTGTTTTTCCGAAACAAAACATTCACTAAATGAAATGTATACATAATTTGTTCGATGCATCAGACTCTAAGATGATGAATATTTGATGAAGTGGTACAGTCTTCGGCAGATTGAAGGAAGGGCAAAATTTAATAAAAGGGAAACGTCTCTGGACTGTTGATTAATTTCGAAGGGTTGAATATTTGACGGGTTGAATTATTTGTGAAATGAACGCTAGGTGGCGCTCACAGATGGTTGACGGGAATTTCTAGAGTTTGAACGTTTAATGAATTTAAATTAAATAAACTTTTAATTACATACCGTTAACAGTTTGATGGGCGAATTAATTGTACGATGCTCTTTAAAATGCATCGTTAATTTGTACAATTGTGGCACTGAGTAATGCAATGGTTGAACGCAATCATTATTACAGAGTCGTAGGTTCGAACCTGGTTATGTGCGTTCGGTTTATTTGCGGTGAACCCTTCTACCCCTTTTTACTTTATCACTATACTATATTATAGTACAGAGAAAGTATAGTGATCGCAAAAAAATCGATGTTGAGATTTTTGTGGAAATATCCTTTTTTGGACCCCACAGTCCAGAAAAGTGGTTCTTACAAAATGTCTGTCTGTATGTCTGTATGTATGTCTGTATGTCTGTATGTATGTCTGTATGTATGTATGTATGTCTGCATGTATACAAAGCTAGAGCGAAAACTATTCGATCGATTTCAAACAAATTTGCACCGGACATGTCAAGTAGGCCTGTATAGATGCACGAAAAACGGTTTAAAAATTAAAAAAAAACTTTTTCGCAAAAAAAACCCCAATCAAAAAGTTATTATATTTAAAAAAAACGGCTGTAACGATTTTGATAAAATTTGGCTTCTAATAGCTCTTAATCTACCCTACCATATGCAAAAACAGCATCTTTCTAAAAATTCTCGTTTAACTAGTAATAATAATAACTGATTTTTAGGGGTTTTTAGGCCAAAAAGGGGGTTGTTTTTCAAACTTTAACAAAACCTTTTTTCGTGCGTCTATACATGCCTAATAGACATGTTTTGTGCAAATTTGTTCGAAATCGATGGAATAGGTTTCTTTCTAGCTAATAATAATAATAATATTTATTAGTTACTCTCCTACTTTAATGTATCCCCTCTCCAACTTTAACACAATTATGAAGTCACAGTAAATCTGTTTAACACGTTCACTGCTACGCATTTTTATTATTTCCTACGCTAGGAGCTGACCTTTTATTTTTTATATTTGTAGCCTAATGAGTAGAAATTACTTAATTTTTTATTTTTGAACATTTCTACGAAATAATCACTAATTAGCCGAATGTTTGAAGAAAATAAGAGCTATTACACTCGACCCAACATGAAAACGGTTCGTCGGAGGAGGGTAAAACTTCGTTTCTATCCGTTTCAGACCATTTGGAGACGATACCCAAAATTCATTACTTTATATACAGGGGTGGTGAAAAGTCTAGGAACAGGTTAATATTTTTTTAACCGTTACAGATGGAACTGTATAACTTGGTACACTGTTACTGGGCATAAAACACTATTTTACCACAATTTCAATGAGCAGCTAGCACTTCGGGGGGACGGCCCACAAGGAGTCAGAATAAAATCTTATACGAGAGCGTGGGTTGAGTTGTACATCAAATTAAAGGTCTAATTTAGTAGAATACAATGCCGCAAGTCCGACTTCAAAAGGTTTGCTCTGTGTATTGAAAATACTGCCAATACGAGGATTAGCTTGCAATGCACTGTGCGTCGGCCGCTTCTCAGTGTCAAGCTCACATGTGTGTCCTTAGCAGTGAATGTGTTAATAATTTAAATATGTTTGTGAGAAAGTATGTGCCAGTTTCTGGTACCGTTTATTTATTAATCGAACGTAGTATACTAGCCGGAGTATAATAAGATTATACAAACTAATCTATCATTCATTTTAAGCCAACTTGCTTCGTTTGGTTTAAAATTATGTTTACCAGACCACCTGCCCTTTACCTCGGTTTTAATTACATCCTAATGAATAAAATAGGCGCAGATGGGTAACAAACGCCCGAATAGGTGCAGTTGTTAGTCATCCACATTCCAAGCATTTCGACAAGCTCTCGAATATCTACGTATTTTCCTAGGCCAACTAATTTATTTTTATACGATTTCCTTTCTCTATGGTTGGTACGGTCCATGGTTACCTTTATGTACTAGGGTGTATGCATATTACATAACTTGCGCCGTGGTAGTGCCTGTATTATATAGATATCAGCGCTGTCATATCGAAGCTTTTAACCTTAATTACCTTCCGTTTTATAATGACATTTTATATAGAGGTGGTTTTAGTAAAGGAAAACGAATCATTCAAACTGTAGAGTTTCCGCTTTACAGGAAAAACATTAAATAATGGAAATGTTTTCCTCCCTGCGTTCCTGTTGCATCCACCTGATTTGCTCCAAGCAAACCTTATTCTTAAATCAGATGGTAGATAACCCTTGATCGTTTATTTAGGCCTAATAGTTTTTAGTTGTAACTCTATTCTTTATTATTAATTAATCAGTGATTATTTATTAATCAGTTTTAAATATTATAATTAATTGTTAAATGGGTTTATTACATGCTTCAATATTATCCATCTTCAAAATTAACCTTTAAATGATAATCCTTATACATAATTCTGTAAGCGAAATTTTAGATTCAAAATTGTGGGAATTTGGTGAATCGGAGGATGATGGGAGAGGTATCAAATTAAAGGTATCGATTCAAGGAATGAGGGAAAAATATAAGTTTTTTCTAAAATTAAAAACTAAGGGGTTTTTGGGGTCCCCGAAAAACGAAAAATCCCCATAAGAAATACATGAGAATTTTAAAACATCTGCTTTGTTTACATTAAAACATTTGGTATTAAATAAATAAATTAAAAACATAAAACAGCTGTTCTGTAGTTTATATTAAAAAATTTGATCTATGGGCCTACTAATATTATAAAGAGGTAAAGTTTGTTTGTTTGTCTGTAGGGGGTAATCTCTGGCACTACAGAACTGATTTAAAAAATAGTTTTACTAATAAAAAGCTACACTATCCCTGAGTAACATAGGCTATAATTAATTTCGATAAAAACCTTTTTTTTAATATTTGTAAATTAGTCGGAAAAATTCTTAGGTTAGGCCTAGAATGATAAACCAACACATGTATTTACATTTATTACCATAGCAACCAATTGAATAAAATAACAGATACCGTAATATAGCTGGTTGTTCCAATATTTCCATAACAGCTGATAACAAAATTTGAAGCAATTATTTTTGTATTTCTAGCTTTTAGGTTAGAGTTGTAAAGTGTAGACCTGAGCCTTGCTGGTTCTTTTAACCATTATTATAACTGATGTTATAAAATACACGAAACAATTTGATTTGAACATTTAACATTATTTACCAACTTAGTTTTGAGGTTTATTATTAATCCTATACCTTTATTATAAATAAAACATAACATATATTTTTGGAAGGTTCCATTGGGGGTTGGCGTGCTGAGCACGCAGGGGTCTCCCTTAGTTATCTATATATATATAACCCAAATCCACTGACTATCTCAAAAACTACTGAACGGATTGGAACGAAATTTGGTATGCAGCTTCCTCTAGGGCCGTAGGTGCTCTCTAAGAAAGGTTTTTTTTAAAAAAATTCGAAATTTTAGGGGGGTTTGGGGGTCAAAGTTACTAAATAACGATTTCTCTAAAACTACTGAACGGATAGGAATTAAATTTGGTATGTAGCTGCTCTAGGAACGCAGGTGCTGATAAGGAAGGGTTTCAAAAAAGTTTGAAATTTTAGGGGAGGTTTGGGGGTTAAAGTTACTAAAAATCCCCATAAGAAATACATAGTGTAATATATTTATTGATATAATATATTTTTTGTTAATATACATTTAACTTTGATTTGTCTATCCGTGCAAAGCCGGATTGGGCCAGCTAGTTATATATAAAATCCAAACACCACTCACTCACTCATCATGAAATCGCAAAAACCACCGAACGGATTGGAATGAAATTTGGTATGTAGCTACCTCTAAGGCCCTAGGTACTCGCTAAGAAAGGTTTAAAAAAAATCGATATTTTATGGGGGTTTGGTGGGGTTAAAGTTACTAAAAATCCCTATAAGAAATACATAGTATAATATATTTATTGATATATTTTTTTTGTTAATATACTTTTAACTTTGATTTGTCTATCCGTGCAAAGCCGGATCGGGTTAGCCAATAAACTATATTTCTAAGAAACTTAATAGGTGTTATAAAATAACACACTAACAATAGATTTACAAAATAATTACGACTGCATATAATTAAATGTTATTAACTTTGTATAAATATAATTCAAATCAGATTAATTAAATACATTTAGATATAAAATACAGTGCTACTTTTAAATAAAGAGGTCTAAGAAAATATGTGTTTTCTTAAAACTTGTTTTTCTTAAAAAAAGTAAACAAACTTAAAAAAAAGTTAAAACTAATTTGAAGATAGATCAAATTTTATCTGATAATAATAATAATAACGTACTACCAGCTTTCTTTCATTTATGAAAAGTAATAATAAGGTGGTATTTTTTCAATACTGCTCTTATAAAGAAAAAAACTGTTATAAAAACGTTCCTTACAAAAAACATGTTTTAACACTAACGAAATGTATTTTGAAGCAAGTTTATCTGAGAATTGTATTTGTAAACCACGAATTCCCGCTACAGACGTTGTATTTAGTTTTATTAACTTTAGAAAATTGAATTACGTGAGACATTTATGTTAAAACTACGTACAAATTACAGCTTGAATTATAATCATGCGCTAACGAACTAAAAACGATATCTCGGAAAATATCGATATTACATGTTTCAGAAATCGATTCATTCTGACAGGCGAGTACGTTTCACATTATGTCCATTCTGGCGGAACGTCCATCTGGTCATTCTTGTTAAAACCCGAACAACTTCTGTATCAAATTATCTCCAAAACTCTCTAGTTTTTGCTATTTTATCGGTCTAATGGTGGCTTACTATAAACTGTATTAACTAGTTAGCACCCGTGAAAAATCACAGGTTGATTTTCTGATACAAATCAGAAATACATAATTTAAACAGAAAAACAACATTAAGGCCTACTTATCTAGGCCTACCTAACTATGCTGACGGGAATTTTTAACTCGGTAAATGTGTACAATAATACGGATTATAAAACTGTAGGCCTATCTGTTAAACAATTTTATTTGCATGCGTGATTATATATTTAAAGAAATATAAAAATACTAGGGGGATTCATGCAACCTGTTGTAAATGCTTAATGTGTTAAAATGGTAAACTGCTATTTGAATTTTGAATGAAGGACCCCTTGTGCAAATGTGTTAAAAGCGTTATTTGCTAAAGTAAGGTTGACCTTGTTCAGGTTTTGTGAGTTTGTGTGCTTCATCAAATAAATAACTTTTAATTGACACACCAAAGACAAGTAGAAAGGGAAAGTCCTCCTCATTTAGTTGTTCAATTTGATTGTAAATAAAAACACCATTTTGATAATTAATCGATATGTTTTTTAATTATTTTGTAAAGAAGGATTTCTAATAACAAAAAAAATGACAAAAAAATATGTCCAGGATACGCTGCAGCCTTGTCCCCTCCGAGGTTTCAGAAATTACTGTAGGCCCTACTACCCGAAAAATAATAAATTGAAGAATATTATACCTGAGTAATTTATTACTGGCATAATAATTAATATGAAATGGGTTCATTCATAGAGGTTCTGTTTAGAAAATAAGAATTACTTGTTATATTTTTATGTATTACTGTACTCGGAACATTCTAAAGATTGATTTATGGTATACAGTTTATTACATTATTTTGATTACATCCCTCTTTTTACAGTTCTTTAGACTGAAACTGTAATACCGTACGCACTTTATAATTTGTGAATTATATTTTAGATAAAATTAGGCCTCATTTTCTGCATTTTTTGGAAACATATTTTGTGTTTTCCTGATCTAGGCTAAATCACTAAAGTTTAGAATGTGCCTCTTAACCATATTCTTTAGTTTGTAAAAGAGATTTTATTCCCTACTTACTAAATAATGTATATATTACATTTTTTTAAATTTATAACAAGATTAGGCCTCTTTTGGTTCCTTTTTGCTAACATATTTGTGCAAACAAAATCAAATACACAGAAATGTTCTCTGAAATGTACTTTACTAAAATGGTTTAGATAGGGTTTTAGATGAAAATGTGTTCTAGTATTAAAATGTGCCTGCCAGTATAAAAATATTCAACTGCCAGATAGAGGGTCAACAAGAAAGTAAAAAAAGAAAGAAAATTATCTCTAACTTCGTCGGATTCCCGGAAATTAAAGATAGGAGAAAATGTTTATTTTCTTTACTCCATCGTTTCCCCGGTTCCTTCCGAATTCTTTTCTTGGATTCGAAATTATTATTATTATTTTCCATCTCAAATAAAACAAGAACAAGAAAAACACAAAATTGTTGATTCAAGCTGAAAACCTCAAATTACCTTCCCCAAGAGGTTTACGACGTTACAACTGGTTTACAGGACCCCAGACCATTGTAAAGTCGAGTGTGTTATCGACTCTAAATAGCACACTTCTGTCAAACGATTTTCTCGATTTTACCGCACTTACAACGTTTACAATACTTAACACAGGTTGCATGAATCCCCCTACTATCTTTTAATTGCTTGTTATTTCGTATTGATACATCAAATGATTTTGAAGTTATTAATATTATAGTGAAGAAATTCACAATCAATTATGTTTATATGTTATACGAAGATGTACGAATGTTTTCGAAGTTAAAGAATAGGTATATCTTCTTTAAATTTGTATAAAAAAATATATTGACGATGAAAGGTTGTATTTATATTCAGTCTATAACCTCAAAGCGAATATTATAATGTATTTTATAGCATTCATTAGTTCCATAAAATCATATTTAAAAAAATCAACTTCGCAAGAAATTATAACGATTGAAATTGTAAACATAACCCCAAACTATAATCTACTCTGGGTTTGTTTAAGTATTACAGATGATGGGTGAAATCATCTGATGTATTATATGTTACTCACGTACGTAAGTATCCTATTACTTTAAATGAGCAATTCTTGTATCTATCTTTATATCTGTATCAGTCGCGGATCTCGAAAACGGCTCTAACGAATTCAAAGAAATTTTGTATTTAGGTGTAGTTTAGATTTTTAAGTACACCCATATAGTTGTATTTCGTGTAAAAACGCGATTTTTTTAGAAAATCTAATTTAAAACTTGAAAACTTTTAACATAGAGTCTTATGGGTTGCCATGTTGGTTATAAAATAACAACGAAATAGTAAATAAAGCGATCAAAAGAGCTGTTTATAAACAAGCCAATTTATGCTGTTTTATCAGCTGTTCATTGGATAGTTTTTAATTACAGTTAAAAACAAGCTAATTTATACTGTTTTAGCACGTTGGAATTAGAATAAATTTGGCCTGATTTAATAATTTATTTTGTCAAAAAAAAGGTAAACTTGGCAAAGATGGATAAATTCGAATAGTCAATTTTGTAATATAGGTCTGGCTCATTTCTGAAACATATTATTGAGGTTATGTTAATCCTGCAATAATTTTTACTATATTTAGGCCTGGTTTCAAAACTTTAGTTGACAGAAGATAGTAGAACTAGGACTGAAATCGTAATGAAAGCCTCTCACGTTTCTAAAGCATGTATTTGAGGTTATAATTAATCTTGTAATTACTGTTAATATATTTAAGCCTGGTTTCATAATTTTACAAACCTATGTACACACGAGCCAAAGATTAACGAGATTCTCTAGTGAATTTTTCAACTGCGAGCGAAGCGAAGCAGCATCTGAGGCCGAAGGCCAAGGCAGGGTTGGAACACGAAGCGTCCAGGGGCAGAGCCCCTAGTGTATGTAAGTATGTACACTCGCTTTTATAGGTGTTGATAGTAAATCTATTTGTGTTAAATATATTATGTAATGCAACACTAAATAACATATACGCCTAATTAGTTAAATTAAATACAAATAAATTCACAAATTGTTACTAATACATTTTAAAAGCAGCCAAAACATAAACCAAAGCACTGTACTGCATACAGTATGATTCAAAATTGGTAAAAATATTTTGAATGTGATTAAACTCGAAAAAAACATAGAAAATGTCCCTAAATGACGCTCTGTGTGTTTGTTACTAAACATTTTGTTTTTAAGAAACCAAGTACGTTACAATCTCCAAATTTGGGGTGATTACTGATTAATAAAATTTGAGCTTGACGAATAAGAAGGAATTATTTTTTGAAAATAATAATAACAATACACTAATTCTCAAACACATACGTTTAATGAAGAAACGCGTTTCAACGACAAAGTCGTCATCCTCAGTGATACAAGAACTACAAATAAAAACTTATAACTGGTTTTTAGCCTGTTCATGTCAGTATTTTAAAAGTACATTTTTGTGGTAACACATTTTGGCCCCCAAAAGATGGTATATACGTGCATCCGAGCAAGCTTTTTAACCGTGTCAAAATTTCAGTATCCAGAATCGAAGGTGGCGACAGACAGACATACGGACAAACGGGTTCCTTTTGACTTATGGAATTGCAAAACACGAAAGGTATTGTGTAACGTAATCTCTCTGTTTAGGTCGAGAAACTCAAATTACCTGACTTTATTAGCACACTTCCTTTTGTAACCTATACAATGACGTTTGCAGGAAAAACACAAATTGATTTTGCCCACAGATGAAAAGAAGGAGTTTTCCGGTCAAAGAAGAGAGTAAGATATATTGGATGCAATTACCGCATTGGAAGAGTTGGTTGTCTGAATTTTTATTGACCTAGCGCAAGCGAGGTCCTGATTCAAGACCGTTTGGCATTTCGTCTGTCTGCCTATTTGTTACCCAAACGCGTTGTTAGATTTTCTTAAAAATTATCATAAATGTTCCTTGAAGTCAGCTTAGGGATTTTTGTAAAAAATCTGTTTTTATAATGTTATACATCTTGTAGAGTCTCACCGTACCCATGAATCAAATCTAAATTTTGTTTAAATTTGCTTTTTGTTCCTCTACAAATAAATCTTTAAAAAAGAATTTTTAACTCGTAAGGTAATATGATAAAATGAAACTTTAAACAAATTATAATAATTTGACCACGCAGCTGAACCGCTAACGTGAGTTGAGAAAATTTTCAAAATTAATTGTATATATGTTTTTGGGTTTTAAACAACTATTTGGGAAATTGATCTACTCACGAAGGTGCTGCCAGCATGTACCATATTGCCATCGGTCACCACGGTAAAAGCCGTGGATTTAATTCTGGTACTTTTACGGTATTTTACGTTTTGATTGTTTTTGGGGGAACCAGATGGGCTATAAGGTCGCGTAAAAAAACAAAATGTGCAGAATTATTTCGTATGTCTATTTTTTTTTAGAAAAGTTAAAAAAATTTAATTCTATTACGAAAAATCTCAAATAAATTTTATTTCCGGTAAAAATTTAGTCTACTTCCGGTCAATTTTTTGGCTAACGAACTCGTCCAAGCGACTTAGACAACCAACCTGTGTACCAAATTTGGACCAAATCGGACATGAAATGCGTCCGTTAGAGTGCGCACAATTGTATACATGATACTTCCAGTAAAAAATGTGGTCTACTTCCGGTCAATTTTTTTACTTAACGAACTCGTCCAAGCGACTTAGACAACCAACCTGTGTACCAAATTTGGACCAAATCGGACATGAAATGCATCCGTTAGAGTGCGCACACCTATATACATGGTACTTCTGGCCAAAAATGTGGTCTACTTCCGGTCAATGTATTTGGCTAACGAACTCGTTCAATTGATTTAGACAACCAACGTGTGTACCAAATTTGGACCAAATCGGACGTAAAATGCGTCCTTTAGAGTGCGCACACATATGTACATAAAGTTACTTCCGGTCAAAAATGTGGTCAACTTCCGGTCAATGTATTTGTCTAACGAACTCGTCCAAGGGACTTAGACAACCAACGTGTGTACGAAATTTGGACCAAATCGGACGTAAAATGCGTCCGTTAGTGTGCGCACACATACATACATAAATAATACATATATATAGCCATGATCGGTGCTCATTTGCTACTCCCGACCTTGGGTCTTACCATAAGGGCCACTGCAATAGCTCATTTTTCCTATGGAAATTCGCTAATAAAGCAAAAACAATTCTTTCAAAACATATTACAAAATTGTTACATCTTAAAGTTCTTTAATCGAAAGAAAGAAATTCAAAGCTATGAACCAAATAAAACGTAATTAAGGTGTATTTAAAATTTTGGTTTAGTAAATGTTATAAATGAAATGAAGAAATCAATACAATAGGTACGGAATCTCTTATTTAACAAACCTTTATACGAATTAATTGTACACTGAAGTAAAAAGTCGTAAAAGACCACTTGAACGCTTCGTTTAAGGAGTAGGAATATTTCTATTTATATATATATCGACCGTTCGGAATTTCTTCAATAAAAAAACTGTTTATTTCTCGGTCACAGCCGAATGCGTTGTTTGATCTTTTCTTCAAATTGTACATAAATATTCCTTGAAAGCATTTAAAACGACGTATTTCTATTTCTTTAGTAATTTTTGTATGCAGTTTCAAGGATGGATAAGGGATTACAAAATCAGAAATGGAAACAAATTACCGATTGAATAATAGGTTCTGTTATTATTTACGAATTTTCTTCATATCTCTTTAGCTGGAATCTTATCAAATCGTGCTGTTTTTTTACATGTTTATTCATATTATTGATGAAGTTTGATATTACAAGAGGACAATATGAACTGAGGCGAAAGAGGATTTTGAAAGACACATACGTATTCAGCAAATTTTCGTTGTGATTGGAATAAAACGGATGCAAAGGAATAGCGAATCGATTAGACCTTCGTGTGTAAAATGTAAAACAATGAGAAAAGTTTCCTATTTCGTCTGTGTGTCCGTCTGTCTCACGATTACGGCCAAACGCCTTGACCGATTGTGATGATTTTTTGCATGAATGTTCCTTATTCCTAGGCCGAGCGATGTACATATACAGTTTTTTCTATTTTTCACTTTTAACCCCTTAAATAAAATAAAAATGGCGGCCGCATCCTTTCTCTCAGAGTAAGCTTTTTTCCAAAGCCAGTTTGTGGCTTAACCGTAAGTCGAATTTAAAAACTAATAACATTTTGCTAGTAGCAAATCTATCAACAAAATTGTATTCTAGATTTTTTCCGTGTCGCTAACGGTAAGCTCACAAAATGGCCGTAAACTTCAAATTTCTTAAAAATCGTCCAAGTTTTTATATTTTAACCATGTTTTATACGATTATTCTAAACCAATTCAAAAGTGTTCCAAAGCTTTTTTGTAGATAAAGGTTCAAAGAATTCATATACGCCAGTAAAAAATTATTGAAGTAAAATCAATAAATTTAATAACTTCTTGAGGATGTTCGATAACGAAAGGAAAAAGTTTAACTTTAGGCCTATAAAAAGTAGTAATTTCTTTCATAAATGTAAACAAATTTCGTAATTTAGTTCTACATAGAACTGTATAAAAATATATATTAATTTCAAATTTATTGTTTTGAAAACATCAGTTTTTATGTTCGTACTACAAATCTGCTATCAAAACTAGGCCTATTTTGAATAGTAATTTAGGAATATATCCTTTGCAGAAAAATGACATAATATTATTAAAAGAAAGTATAGAGGATAAATCAAAGAATTAAACTGTATATTTGTAAATTATTATTTCATAAAAGTATTTGACTTAGAAATTACAAAATTATATGACACAAATGAAACCTCATGGCGATAAAGGACGTACAAAAAATGACCGCTGGACAGCGTGGGAATTGTTGGTACATAGGTTGAGATCACTATATCACGACGCTTTTACATCGTTTGTTTTCATTATTTCTAATATTGGAATATGATATCGAACTGTAAATACATTGTTAAGTTTTAGTTATTTAAGTATGTAAATACAGTATTTAACTCTATGTTTTCCCTCAATAACGCGATACTTCTAGCTACCTTACAATGCCCCCTAAAAGAAAATCTTTAGCAGTTAAAGTTCAAGAAAAGAAGAAAACGAGAACTAGAAACCCCGGAATCGCGGGAATTGAAAAATAATGTTTTACTGGCTAAACCTTCTGCTTACTTCCTTACTGGCATACTATTTTTAACCTAAGCTCAAAACCACATTTGTATTTTATGTTTAAATAAATACGCATAAAGCTCAAAAATTAGATTAAACAAAATTGTTTTAAATTCCCCTCGGCATTATCTCCAAAAACCTAAGAATGTTGTACCACTAACATAATTATGTTCCACTTTAAGTCGATTCTTTGTTTAAAATTAATCGATGAACTAAAAAATAATAACGTTCAGGCCTTATACAAAGTGGATGTTACCGTCTAGACATATAAACCTCACCTTAATCTTCACAAAATGCAAAGTAAGACCACTTGTACCTAATTGGACACGGCAACAGTTGCAGTTGGTAAAGATACTGCTGAATATGCAATGACACAGTTGGCTAATAGCTAAGTGTATGCGAATATTACATTACATAAATTTGTCGGCAATATTGCGTCTATTTGCAGCACTTCAGCTCTTGCAACGATGGTGTTTTGTATTGTACAATGTTTAATTTTTAATTAAACATGTTAATATTTGCATACTACGTTTCATACAAAATTCAAACACTAAGAAATTAATACCATCCCCGCAGCAGGTTTCTTTCTAGTATTTATTTTTACTTTCTCTCCTCCTATACGTAGTATATGGAGAAAGTATTGTTTTCGTCCAAACTTTCGGCTTTGAATTTTTAGTGGAACTATCTGTTTTGGTGCTCCCTTAACCCCAAAAAATTGTTTAGTGGAATTATCTGTGTTGGTGCTCCCTGAAGCCAAAAAGTGTTTTTTTTGTGATGTCTGTCCGTGTGTCCGTGTGTCTGTTAGGATGTGTACAGAGCTGAAGACCACACAAACGGTCCAATTTCATTTAATTTTTTTAATTTTTTCAAATTTTTTATTTTAATAGGGTTTACCCCCCAAAAATGGTCAAAAATACGAGAAATATCAAAAAATTTCAATAACGGCTCTAACGATTTTGATGAAATTTGGCTTACTTGTAGCCCTTACGTGTAATCTACCATATGTCAAAAACCGCATCTTTCTAAAAATTCTCGTTTAGGTAATAATAATAATAACTGATTTTTGGATGTTTGGATGTGTGTTACATGCATCTAATATTTTCCATGGTATGTCCTACTTTTGTCTAAATAATCACCTGCTTTGCTATTCTGGGGAAGGTATAAAGTTTCAACTGGGAGAAAGTATGTGGCAGTTATCTGGTACCGTTTATTTTGACTATTCTTCTCTTTGTTTTCACTTATTCATCATATTTTTGTTTATAAGAAAAAATGATTTTTTAACTTCATTTAATACATTATAAAAAATGTATTATAATTATAACTGTACTAGCTGACCCGTGCGAATATTTCGCCAGTTCGGAGTAGGCCTACATTTACCTGATTTAACACGTTGATTTAATCCTGTTAATTAAGTTTATTTATTTACATTGGTTTATA
>JAGFPH010009402.1:2309-28519 GCA_018207615.1 Philaenus spumarius | reverse complement strand
CCCAAAATCGATCAAAACGTAAAATACCATAGAAGTACCCGGTTCAAAGAAATGTGGTGGATTCCACCGTGGGGTTGACGTGCGCAGCACGCAATGCTTTGCGTATTGAAGATAATCCCAATTTGAGGGTTGGCGTGCGAAGCACGCAATCCTTTGTGTATTGAAGATACTCCCAATACGCGGAATGGCGTGGAACCATTTTACAGCTATTCAGCACCGTCGTGAATAGACCTATTTCCCAAATCGTTGGTTGAAACCCTAAAACATAGGCCTATAAACTTAATTTTGGAAATTTGCTCAACTCACGTCAACCTTTCAGCTGCGTGGTCGAATTATTTAATGTTTTGTGTGCATGTTTAAGTGCTGTGTGAAACATTTTAAAGATTTTCAGCTGATCTGAACCTTTGTGTAGTGAAGGATTTGGGAATGGTCTGAACGAGAGGGATCGAAACCGGTCATCCACGAAAAATGAATTAAGAAATAAGAATTGACGTTTTTTAAAAGATACGTAAATAAGTTATTACTCGTACACCCTATTCCGGATGTTAAAATAACTAAAATTAATAAATATTTTTATTGCATAGAGGTAGCTACCCTATTTTAACCCCTTTCACTGTGATAGTTGTAACGTCTAAACACTCCTGATGGAAAAACTGTGAAAATTTAGTTAAATCGGTAGAATAGTTTTTGAGTTTATAGAGGACAAAGAAGCAAAGAATCAACGAAGCAAAAAAAAATTAATTTTCATATACAGAGATTGGAATGAAATCAAATTCTATTTTATTCAAAGGGTTTAAGTTTTTTCTCAAACCGTTTTACTACATGCAAAATATCTATAGGCTAGATGTAATAAAATCGAAAAAAAAAACAGACTTTTTGTCTTAAAATAATCGGGACAAAATTGTAACAGAACATTGTCGAAGAAGAACTTTGTTAACGATTGTAGTGGAAATTTCCTTTTTTAATTAAAGTTGACTTGGAAATCAAAAGGTTTTTCAAGGCATAATACAAGTACGTATTTGTTTTTAATATTAGACAGCTGTTATATGGTATATAGTATTACATATATAACAGCTTACATTTAACTTATATGTAAAAGTATATATTTATTTAGCTGACCCGTACGACGTTGCCCGTGGTGGTTGGTATTTTAAGTCTTTTTAACGTAATTGTATTATTGTTAGGTGTTCAGTCAGTGAGTGGTATTTGGCTTTTATATATATAGATCTTAAATAATAAAAGCACTATTGTCATAATAACAAAAGATCTAAAATTATGATTTAAGTAACTTTGATCCCCCCAAACCGTTCCTAAAATTTCGAAATTTTTCATACCCTTTCTTAGTGAGTACCTATATCCCTATAGGAAGCTACAAACCAAATTTCATTCAAATCCGTTCGGTAGTTTTGAAGAAGTCATTTTTTAATAACTTTGATCCCCCCCAAACCCCTTAAAATAACGATTTTTTTCAAACCCTTTCTTAGTGAGCACCTATGGCCCTAGAGGAAGCTACATACCAAATTTCATTCCAATCCGTTCTGTAGTTTTTGAGAAATCGTGATGAGTGAGTCAGTGAGTCAATGAGTCAGTGAGTCAGTGAGTCAGTGGGTTTTGGCTTTTATATATACAGATAACATATATAACAGCTTATATTTAACTTATATGTAAAAGTATATACTTATATATATCTAGAGAGAGAGAGAGAGCTTTTGTTACAATATAATAGCGTTTTAATAACAAAAGCAGGAAACTCCGACCTGATAGAGGTAATTATTTTACTTAGACAGTAAACGTTTATTAGTCCCTTATAAGAGGAAGGCAACCTGTATGAATGTATTTTCAAGAGGCATTTCAACTTAATCGTTCTTAATTAATTCGATTGTTTTCCTTGATTTCTCCGAGTCTAACCGCACTTCGCGCGTACCGCAAGCAAGACGTACTTAACGGTTAGAATTCGCTTCTAAATTTGCTTAAGTTGCAAAACAACACAAGACTTCAATTTTAGAACGGTTCTACTGTAAAACGCCGTCTTCATTATACCTACTTTAGCCAGGTATAGTAATAATAATCGAGTATTTTGTTTAAATATTTTTTATTCGTTTACAGAACATTGTGAATGATGTTTGTTTTTTTTAGTGAATGGTATTTAAATTGTTTTTAGAACGTTATAATTATTTAATGTAAAATCTATTCATTAACGAAATCATAAACATACTTTTTGTCTTGTGGACACTAATCTCCACAGCGGCTGAACCGATTTGGATGCGGTTTCAGTGATGCATTGAGATAAGCTTGGGCTGACATTTAGTGCTTGCTTTATTTAAATAGGTTTAATAAAATTAAAATACATATCAATTTTAAATTGGGGTTCGAGCGCCTTTCTTAATTCATCAAGGCAAAATAATTGTAACAGAAACTCTTGAAGGGTACAATGCTCTCCCGTTGCAGATGAAGTTTTAGTGGTGTTAGATGATCAGGAATTCAATATAAATATGACATTTTATTGCGTACTCACAAATAATTTTTTGAAACACAATGGGATCACGATGCCCTTCGATATCCATTAATTTACTGCCACGGAGAAGACGGGTACGTTTTTGGAAGGATCCGTAGATAATATACACGTTTGCGAGTATGAAATCACAGGCACAGAGAGTGTAAAATAAAATTACGTATTTAAACAAATTTAACAACTTTAAAAAATATTGTTCGAACAACATCAATTCAAGCTTGATTAAAGTCAGATGACATGTTCAGTTACGATCGGTTTACTATTTCAGTTATATCCTTCAACCAGCTAGAGTTAAATCCATTAGGTCCAATCAACTTGTGTTAAGGAAAGGATTTTTAAATAATAATAATACTATATTACAATATGAAATCTAGGGCACCGGATATGCTTATAAATAACTTTTTAATATGTTACTTACCGCCAGCAATCCTTTTATTTGAAGTTTTACCTTCAATACAAATATTCCACGACACGTGTTTCGGAATTTAGTTCTTCCATCGTCGGGTGGTCAAAACACATTTAAAAACGTTTAACATAATTTATAGAAAACACATAAAACACAAACGACACACGCGCACAAATAAAGTTCAAACATGTTATTAGGTTGACACTGTACAGTGTACTGGTGCTTTATCAGCTGATGTCTACTTCCTATTGAGCTGGCTTATTAGCTCGAAAGTGGGGGTTGCATCGAACTGTTTTTTGTCATTTAGGAATTTGTCCGGGTGCTCTTGTTCATTTCTGTATATGTGCTCTGCTGTCCAGGTCAAATTAAATGTTGTGGGTAACCAATCAACGCAGGATTTAGTGAAGCTCGCAGCGGGGGGGGGGGGGGGATGCAAACCTAGGATACTTCAATTTGATGTGAAATAAAGCGATCAAAACGATTTCCAGCTTTTCAACATTTATTTTTAGAAATGGCTCCAAAATGTGGTCTTATTTAACTGGCCTATACAATGAGCAAAGACAAACATTATAAACGTGTAGGCACTGGTAGGGTTGGGAATTTAGGCCCTTCTGTCTGGATTCAAAACATGAATAAAAACTATTCGTTAAGTTTGGTTTGAATTCAATTAATGATAAATGCACTCGGTGGTTCCGTGGTAACGAAACTTTACTCACTCAGAATCATTTACAATTTACTGTATCAACTATCTTATCGCTATTGACACATTCTTACTGATTGTTGACTCAAAAGACAGACCACTCTGGATATCAGCTCTTTATTATAACTAGGGAATTTAATCCCGGACCACTTTCTCAATCCCGGTATTTCGGGATTGCCGGAGGTCAAAGTTGATACATTTAGCCTATATGCATAATGTATTTGCGTTTTTCTAGCATTTATTTTTATCTTTTCACTTTTGCTTTGCATGATATTTAAACTATTTAACAGATTAAAATTTTCCTGGTATGCCAAAGACGTCAAAGTTTTACCAACAGTTACCTAATAACATTTTTTTAATAACATGTATATTAAACCTATAATATTGGTTTGCCTAACCTGGGGCTGTGAACTAGAAACAACATGAAATTGGTGTTTATTTATGGAACAAACTTTAATCATATATATTTTAAATGCAGAACGAACACAAGCGGTAAAAAAGCTACATGTATACTAAGTGAAAGTGAAGTAAACACTGTAAAACTTTGTAAAAAACAGAAAAACATGTAAAAGTACACACACTTTTTAACTTAAACTAATGAAAAAAAAAACTTTTAAACTAAATTTCTCATATAATACCAAAATGCACAAACAAAATAAAACTCTAAGTAGGCTACTCAGCTACTCTACAATTTAAAACTAATTTAATTACTCACCAAATTATAGTAAACTATAACCAATGAATACTTAAATGTATTATTACTTAAATGTAACTTTTAAGTATTCATTGCTATCACACCTTAGACTCGAGCGAGATCGTTGAGGTAGGGTCACGTCTACGGAGGGTCGGCTTGGCTGATAAGAATGTATGAATATTAAAAAGTAACATTCGCAGTTTGACATCGTCAGTTCTAAGTTTTGACATAAATGATTGTATTTTTTTTCTTATAATTAATTAAAGGTGTATTGGATTACAATAATTTTGTAATAAAAACAGTTACTGTACATTGTACATCATACAAACAGGTTCGCGTAGAAAATAAGAAGTAAAACATCATTTACGAGAAAATCTATGAATTTCGTGTTTTTTAATCTAACTATAAATCCCGAAAATCTCGGGATTGGACTTAGCTAATCCCGGGAATAACGGGACCGTAAAATGGTCTGGGATCCCGGCATTGAAACCTATAGTTATAACGCATAAAAACTGGTCTATACCAAAAGACTCAAATGCGGTGGTATGGAATATTACTGTGATCTACTTGCTCACATTATCTATACACTGGTAGAGAACCTTGTAGACCTTGGTCATAGTCTCCCGAATATCTCCGTGTCCCGAAGAATGCGCTGTTGCCCAATGACTGACCCTTGTCGATACGCAACGATCCGATCGAGACCCTCAATTCCCATGTTGGCACAAGCCTTTCGACCACTTCCCACTGGTCCCGTTTCTACATTTGATTTCACGTTCACCGTGCAGTGCAGATAAGCCATGTTATCTTTACGACAATTTCAACGATAATAGCCAACTGAAAAACATCAACTCCCATGCAACGCTGGGACGCAACCCGCATGACAACAAACGTGATGTTCACTGTAATGGTAGTGTAGAGTAAATCATATAGACCGGTGGCACTACTTCTTGTAATGGGAAAATGGTTCGAAAAAATTGTGGCGACAAGGTTAGTGGAAGTGATGGAGGGGATCAATATCCTTAGCGACCAACAGTTTGGTTTTAGGAAAGGGAAATCTACGGTGGACGCGATTAACAGAGTAATGGAACAGGTAGTTACAGTAGAGGCCAAATACGTGGTGCTGATAGCGATCGACATCAGCGGAGCATTCGATAACGCGTGGTGGCCAGCGATTTTGGAGAGTCTCAAACAGAGGAAAGCCTCAGAAGAAATTTACTGGATTATAAGATCGTACTTGTCCAATCGGAAGTTGGAGATGGTCTCGACGGAATGGAAGGTGAATTCCCAGTGCAGGATGAGGAACAGCTGTCGGAAGGGAAGCTGAAGAAGTACGTGAGAGGGATGGCGATGAGGGAGTGGCAGGATGGATGGAATTCGGAAGTGACGGGAAGAAGAACATTCGAGTGGTTACCGGAAGTAAACGAGAGAATGAGGCGTAGATGGCTGGGGGATGCCAGAAGGGCAGTGATATTCTTAATTTCTGGACATGGGCCATTTTCGGCGAATTTGAAGAGACTTGGACTTACGTGCGACTCAAAGTGCAGATGTGGGGAGGAAGAGACACCGGAGCACCGCTTGTAGTAGAACTTCCGCTTGCTCAAACGGCCTACATATTGCGAGTTTTGGTAACATCAGGCATTTTTACAATTTCCTGTAGTATGTCGTAATCACAATTCCTATTTCCATGTTCTGTTTTTTGTCCAAACAATCTTACATAAAACATTTATATTTCATAAATACCTGTGTACCACTTTTGGTGCTGCACACAGTCCTGTTTAAATGCCTCTATATGTAATGAGACAACGTACGTTTCGCCTTTCGATCAGGCATTTTCAAGTCACTTTTAAAATCCATAAACAATAATTAGCATTATTGCTTATGCTAATGTGAGCAGCACCAAAAGTGATACACAGGTATTTATGAAATATTTATACCCAGTCCAGTAAGGCAAACAAACAAACAAAAAAGTAAAAATATGAAAACATTTATAAATTAAATATTACATCATACTCGACCTATAACTAAACTAACCGGTTTAATAACTATTCCTAACACACGTTATCGGCTAATATAACTTGGGAGTCGAATGAAAAGAACTGAATCGTATTTTAATTTCAGTAACGGAACTATTCCCTTTGCTAAGAGGAGTGTGAAACTTTATAAATATAACACTTTAAGAAACCTTATGCTATTTTTAGATTAAGGGATAATATTAAAATGTAAGACGAGTAAGTGGTTCGAGCGATATTAAATGTGGTGACAATATTTCACCAAAAGTTTATGTAGAGATAAATTTAACAAACTTGAAACTCTACTTTTCTGTAGACCATTACGGCGAGGCTGTAACCAATCTTTCGTAACATTGTCGTTATGTTTCTGCCAAAGTGAAAATAGTTGAACGTTCAGTGGCTCCAAAGTTATCAGCTGAGTACCTAGCATAGTACTAGGTATAGTCTATGGGCTTCCTACCCATCGATCTATCAGGCACTGGAATAATTCACCTTTGAATAAGGATAGTTTGAGACTGTTTCAATGTAAATATGAAGTGGCTAGGGTGAAATATGTCACCTTGGCTTCACATATATCGAGGCAGAAGATCATCTTGCTAGAGTTTTGGCCAAAAGATCCCAAAATTGTGATCCAAAACAAATTTGGACCAAATCGAACGTAAAATGCTGCCGTTAGAGTGCGAAAACTTATAGTGTATATATAAATTGTTTAATGACTCTCCAAAAAGTGTTCTGGGGACCATGATCAGTGCTCATTGACCATTCCCGATTTCAGGTCTCACTGTAAGAGTCACTGAAACAGTTCAACTTCGCTAATAACCGTGCACGGTCAAGGCAGTGTGTCACACCAAACTGTCAGTTCAAATTGAACGTGTGAGGTTTTCTCTGTTTTTATTTTTCAATAAACTTGCCTCCGTCATTAGCGAATTTCCATAGGAAAAATGAGCTATTGCAGTGACCCTTATGATAACACCTAAGGTCGGGAGTAGCAAATGAGCACCGATCATGGTCCCCAGAACACGTTTTGTGGTGTCATTTAAAATCATATATATATATACTAGCTGACCCGTACGGCGTTGCCCATGGTGGTTGGTATTTGCAGTCTTTTTAACGTAATTGTGTTCTTTTTAAGTGTTCAGTCAGTGAGTGGTATTTGGCTTACATATATATAGATCTTAAATAATAATAATATATTGTGATAATAATAAAAGATCTGAAATTATGATTTTAGTAACTTTGATCTCCCCAAACCCCTCCTAAAATTTCGAAATTTTTCATACCCTTTCTTAGTGAGCACCTATGGCCCTAGAGGAAGCTACATACAAGGTTTCATTCCAATCCGTTCGGTAGTTTTGAAGAAATCGTGATTTAATAACTTTGACCCCTCAAACCCTCCCTAAAATTTCGAATTTTTTAAAACAATTTCTTAGCGAGCGCCTATGGCCCTAGAGGAAGCTATATACCAAATTTCATTCCAATCTGTTCGGTAATTTTGGAGAAATCGTGATTTAGTAATGTTTATCCCCAAACTCCCCTAAAATTTCCAATTTTTAAAACCCTTTTTTAGTGAACATTTATGGTCCTAGAGGAAGCTACATACCAAATTTCATTCCAATCCGTTCGGTAGTTTTTGAGAAATCGTGATGAGCGTGTAGTGAGTGAGTGAGTGAGTGAGTGAGTGGTATTTCGCTTATATATATATAGATATATGTATTTGTATATATGTGTTCGCACTCTAGCAGCCACATTTTAAGTCCGATTTGGTCCAAATTTGGTACACATGTTGGTTGTCCACGTCACTCAGACGAGTTGGTTAGCCAAAAAAATCCAGCACCGGAAGTACGTTTTTTGACTGGAAGTATCTATTTTCCTAGATTTTTCCTACGAGAATGAATGTTGTTGATTTTTTTCTAAAAATATAAATATAGGATGCTATTCTGCATATTTTGTTTTTTTACGGGACATTATAGCTGGCTTGGTTCCCCCAAAATCGATCAAAAAGTAAAATATAATTTCTGCGAGTGTAACGATGGAGCGCGTGAAGTCGAAGCTGGAGGCTTAGGCGCAAACAAATTCTACTAATATATTTCGTACACATCGGCAGCTATTCAGCAGCGTCGTGAGTAGACCTATTTCCCAAATTGTTGGTTGAAACCCTAAAACAAACGTCTATAAATGTAATTTTGGAAATTTGCTCAACTCGTCAGCGGTTCAGCTGCGTGGTCGAATTATTATTGCACTGTGGTAATTTATCAGAACATTTAATTAGTTTTATTTTTCACAGTCTAAACTAAATATCGTACAGTAATAAGCTATTTCAAACAAAATAACACAGTGAAAATAACCTGTATACCGGTAATAAGTTAATGTGCAGACCGGATTTTCTTAGGCGAACCTGAGTGACATAGGAGTGTCGGAAATGTCCCCTAAGTAATTACAACATTTTCATAGAGTTAAATAGATTATACAAATTTGAGATACATGTAATAAACAATTTCCTGTATAGACTGGAAGTACTTACAACCGTCATACACAATGTAAAATGTATTTAGAAAGATATTACCCAGCTTCCGGTCTAGACAGAAAGTACTTTAAAGTTACAAAAATAAAGTAATATTGCTATGATAGCGTTTAATAAAGTCAGAATCTTCGAAGGGTTTTCATTTATTTTACGATTATTGGTAATATTTTCTTCATAGCCACTTAGTTTAGTTATTGGTACTGCCAGGATAATTTATTAGGATCGTAATGGTCGAATAACGTTCTTGCGGTAAGAAAATTCTTTCTAAAAATATTGTAAAGAAAAAAATATGAAAATATTAAAATTTGAGAAAAAGGTAGACAGAAATGGGCTTGGAATAATAATAATGACTGTATTTATTTTTACAAAAAATGACTAGATACTTCCATTAAAATCTATACGTAATTAATTTGCTATGGGTTATTTTGTGAGCAGAACTCCTATTTTTTTTTTGATTTTGACGTTTTTGGTGTCATTTTAAAAGAGCTCACACTGAAGTTGTGTGTCCCTTAAACAGGAAGAACATATGTTTCAGGCATAACAGTTGTTGTCATAACAAATACTAGCAAAACAGGAAGAACATATGTTTCAGGCATAACAGCTGTTGTCATAACAAATACTAGCAAAATAGGAAGACCATATATGTTTCAGGCATAACAGTTCTTGTCATAACAAATACTAGCAAAACAGGAAGAACAGATGTTTTTATTTTTATATTTTGTTTACCATTGTTTACAGAACACATTTGCAATTCGATTACTTAAGTCAAAGGGATGAAATGGGATAACGACCCTTAAAAGTAAATAAAGCAATAGCGAAGCATTGCCAGGTGCACTAGTACAAAAATAAAATTGTTATATATATCCAGTAGCGACTTCTTCATTGGTCCAGAACCATTCTTTGGTTTTAGGCGTCTGGTTGGGCTTAGGTAGGCAAACCTATTATCATCCTCTGCAAGCTGAAAAGCCTTCTGTCCGGGATATCTTGCAATTACATCTTAATTGTGTACGTACATCTCCTCAGTGACAGTACAGAATTCAATTCTTAGTATTACTCCAACCAGATCCTGAATAACGAATATTTTGCCGACTGCAACTTTCAACTTTTCTCCGTTACATTCACATCTAGCACAATTGATGAAAGTGTGATCCACAGTATCTTCCTTTCAACAATATTATATAGGATTCCTGGGTTACACTAGAGCCCGATTATGGATTCCCGTGCTCGGGGGGGGGGGGGGGTGTCCCACTACAGTCCACCCAGTTTTATACGTCCAGTGTAAGCTTATGGGACAGGTACAATGAAGGAGACTATAATAAACTTAAATTTACAATTATGAAATTATACTAGTAAGCCCCCGTGAAAAATCACAGGCTGATTAATTAGACACACATCAGAAATACATTATTTAAAAAAACAAACTATTTAAAAACAGCATTAAGGAATACTTATTCAGGCCTACCTAACTATGCTGACGGGGATTTTTAACTCGGTAAATGTGTACAATAATAAGGATTATAAAACTGTAAGCCTATTCTTAAAAATTTTTAATTACTGTACCAATCTTACAAAAAGAATAATTAAGGGAACGGAAGCAATACTGGGCCACATAGATTGGTACTGTTCAAAACTTACCTTTAAAAATTTAAATATCACCAAACGTAGGAATGTTTCAGCTGATTACTCACAATTCACTAGATACCTAGAGGTTAACTCAATAAACCATAGAACTAGGTTCAATTTCAGGTTTATTAACCAAAGTTAAGTAAAAAAAGTTTATATGCCCTTAAATAAAAAAAGAAATTATTTATACGCCCTTAGTACAAGAAAAACTTCAGATTAAAACAATACATATATATTTAATTAAATTGAATTTTAAAAGCCCTTCCCAAAAATCAAAAATCAAAAACCCTCCCCATTAATAAAGATTACAGAATTTATACAAAAGGTTAGACAAAATTACAAAATAACATGAAATACCATGGATTTGCTTAAGAATAAAATATATGTCGTTGGCCAACTCTAAAGCTAAGTATAAATAGTTGAATAGATAAACAAAAAAATTAATTATGAGACGTCTCTCTATAAAAAAAAGGTATATGAATTTCTAATATACAGCCCTTAGGGCTAAGGTCCGAAATGTGCTATAGCTTACACCTCCCAATGTTATTAAATACAAAACATGTCCTATATACTATTCATTTACAAATAAAACACAAATACAAATACAGCCTATTCAAAATTCATTTAAAGAGAAAAAAAAGGTCCACTGCAGATTATTGGTAGTTATAAAATATTTTAGTTTGTAGTTAAAGCACTGTAGTTACAAAATGTTTTAGTTTATGGTTGAATCACTGTAGTTAGAAAATATTTTATTTTATAGTTAACTTCTTGTGGAAAGGTTGGCCTTTTCAGCAAAGTGTAAGCTGTTGCTGGACTTATGACATGATACCAGAATTAATGTCCTGAAGTTGGACCAGTGTAAAACTGCATCAAACAAATAACAATCCTTTTTAGAATGCTTGCAGGCAATTAAACAAGCATAGTACAAATAGTTTCTCTTTTAAGTTAGCCTTTATAATATTGGTAGCACAAGGTGACAAATAGCTACTTTAAAAGATTGCAAGTGTTACTACAAGACTTATCATGTTGCATAAGAATGTTTCTACATGTTAACCAAACCACATGGTAACATAAAAATGTTCTTGTTCAGTAACATAAAATATATCAGAGATATCATATGCACATAGCTCTTTTAAAAGTTCTCAAGATTTTAGCTACACTGATTTAAATTAGTACAGAAAATAACTGTATAAGCTAATCTTTTGTTCAAAATAGGCTAAGATATAGTAAAAGCATAACATAGCATAACATTTAAAGTTTTTAGGCTGTAAAGTTAGAGTTTAAAGATAGGCTGTAGTAAAATGAAATACATAGGTTTTAAATTAAACTAAATGAGTTTGAAAAGTTATTTATAAAGCAAAAGGTGGAACTAACTTTATAAAGTTTTACAAGACTATATTTCATAATTAACAATGTAAAGCTAAAACATTCTTACCTGGTGTTCTCAATTAAGGGCTTATAAAGAAAGCATAATGATTAGTCACGCACATAACTGAAACTTCCGACTAAATTAAAACAAAGCTACGGCATTGCTAAGCAGTTAGCAGCGGTTATAAATCAGACATGACGGAGAGACTCGTGGCAGGTCAATGATGACTTTCTAGAAAGGTCTATCGCTAGGCCAAGGTTAACGGTCAAGTATAAATCATCTGTTTCAGTATATGAGATAAGGAATCCTCTTAATTGTGACCTATGCACGCATGCAAAAGTACTGATACCGTACAGAGTCGGTACCTAGTGGAGAAAGGAGTAACTACTTGGAAAGGTCGGTAAGGGTAGATGCAGAAAGGTTGTAAACTGTCGGGAAGACGCTACATTACATACGTTATTATATATTTAAAAAAGGTAAAAATACAATCTTTTATTTTTTTTTTATTTCATATTGATAGATCAAATAATTTAGAAGTTATTAATATTAGAGTGAAGAAATTAGTATAATCGAATATTTTTAAATGTTATACGAAGATGTAAGAATATTTCCGAAATTTAAAAATAGGTATATCTTCTTTAAATTTGTATACAAAAATATATTGATGATAAAAGGTTGTATTTATAAACAGTTTATAACCTTAAAGCAAATATTATAAAGTATATTATAGCATTAGTTCTATAACTCATATTAAAAAAAATCAACTTCACAAGAAATTCTAATGACTGAAGTTGTAAACATAACCCCAAACTATAATCTACACTGGGTTTGTGACGTATTACAGATGATGGGTGAAATCAGCTGTTATATTATATGTTACACTCGCTTTTATAGGATAGGAGCTGATTATTAATGAAGTTATACTTCTTTGTGCCCGTTGTAATCGGGATGGGGTGTCGGTCGAGAAACCGCGTCACGCGTTAGGAGTAAAATCAGGAAAGTGCCTTTTTATACCTTTTCTCTACAAGAGATACCTCAAGAGTCTCGGTGGGTGAGGGGTTAACGCACTCGACTTCCACGCTAGAATTCCTGGTTCGATCCCCCGGCTGGGTAATTTTTTTTCAAAAATTATTGGAAAGTATACGAATATAATATACGAATGGCCAAAGAAGTACTACTTCCACCGTCTGGTCCGACGCAGACCCAATTTTTTTATTGTTACAAATTATTTCTTGAACAACTCCAATTAATTCGCTTTTATCCATTAACAAAGAAATGCACCTTTTACAGTACTTCTTGGATTAAGTGGACACTGGACTTCGGTTGAACACGGTTGTAGAATTGAATGAAGTGGTATTCTACGGTCTTGGTCGGAACAAAAACAAACAAGTTTGATTCTCATCCGTGCACGGCAGTCTACGGCCGTCCGAGGTAGTAGTAGACTGGACAGAACGGACGTAATGTGCCAATGTCTCCCGTCTTGTGTATAAAATGTTAAGAAAGACGGGTGTTTGTTTTTCTTCAGTCTACTGCCGTGCTCACCAGCCGCGAATCCGTAGTGTAACCGCAGCCTAATGTGGAATCTATGGAGGTAAGTCTCCGTGCCACATGCGAAATATAATAGTCTACCTCACCGAAATGTCTAGACATCCGTTTTTATAAATCACGGACCACCTTCCTTGTGCAACCACCTGTTCCTTCATTTGGAGAACTTCGCATTCTGTGCTGCTGTTCAACTGTATTATTCTTGGCCTCCATTCTGTCTATCCTCTGTGACCCTCATCTCATATTCCTCTCTTTAGTGCGAAGTCGATAGGAGATACTCCAGCCAGTACAATGGCTACGATCGTGGATTACAGAGCAACAAGCTCCAATAGTTCTAAGTACCATTCTTCTCTGCAACCTCTCCACCATTTTCAACTCTGAAAGCATTCCTTCTGATAACAAAAATACACAGTAGGACTGAAAATGCAGCATTATTAAAATTATCCTCTTTCTGCTCTTATGGCTGCTCTAACTCTTTCTTCATCCTTTTAGTCTTTTTTTTTGCTCCAACAAGCCCAATCCAACATTGACATCCTCTTATCAAAAGCAACGCCAAAATACTTCAAATGTTCTTGGGAAGGGATATCCATTCCATCTACAACAATGATTATTTATCAAACGTTATTTCTATGGACTAATGTAAAAAAATCAGTCTTCCGTGCAGATAAATAATCTAAGTTTCTTCTTTCCCATACATTCCTTTATACTCGCTATGGCTTTTTTAAAGAAAGAAACCATCATTGCGTTTGGCCTTAGCCGCTATTGAAAGATCGTCGGCGTAGCCTATCAGCTTTATGTTTGACTGGCTTTCAACTTGCAAGGCTCCTTCATAATAAATGTTCCACAGGTGTGGACCAAGAACCGAACAGTCATATATAACTCTTTTCTTTTCCCAACAAGTATTTTCCTATTCTTCAGATAATTTATAATTATCCTTATCAGATATTTACGTACATCTCTCCTACCTAGTAATCTAACCTGAGTACACCCTGGACATGTGTGGTGTTTCCAAGTAGTAGGCCTGCTCTTTATGTAAATAATAACACGTACGCCTTTGAAGTAAATATTTCAGTTGAACCACAAGGTGTTTAATCTTGATCTATTGAGCTTTGTCATAAACAACGTTACAGACGGGATTGGTTGACTGAAGTTTAATTACAATTCTAAGCCAATTTGAACTTCAAAGAACTGAACTTTAGCCTGCAGCTATGAAACTGAAATTGACTTTTTCAAATGGCAGCTCTTTCCAGTCGGTTAAACGCAATTCATAAAAAGCGTGTTTTGTGGCTTCTTATGAAAGTGAATTTGTAATCATGGATGGATTTAAAATACATCTGTAACACTTTATAGAATACTAGCTGACCCGTACGGCGTTGCCCGTGGTGGTTGGTATTTTCAGTCTTTTTAACGTAATTGTATTCTTTTTAAGTGTTCAGTCAGTGAGTGGTATTTGGCTTTTATATGTATAGGTCTTAAATAATAAAAGCACTATTGTCATAATAATAAAAGATCTAAAATTATGATTTTATTAGCTTTGATCCTCCCAAACCCCTCCTAAAATTTCGAAATTTTTCATACCCTTTCTTAGTGAGCCCCTACGGCCCTAGAGGAAGTTACATACCGAATTTAATTCCAATCTGTTCGGTAGTTTTGAAGAAATCGTGATTTAATAACTTTGATCCCTCCAAACCCCCCACTAAAATGTCGATTTTTTAAAACCCTTTCTTAGCGAGCGCCTATGGCCCTAGAGGAAGCTACATACCAAATGTCATTAGAATCCGTTCGGTAGTTTTGAAGAAATCGTTTTTTAATAAATTTGATATCCCAAACCCCCCCTAAAATTTTGATTTTTTTTCAAACCCTTTCTTAGTGAGCACCTATGGCCCTAGAGGAAGCTACATACCAAATTTCATTTCAATCCGGTCGGTAGTTTTTGAGAAATCGTGATGAGTGAGTCAGTCAGTGAGTGAGTGAGTGGTATTTCACTTTTATAATTTATAGATACAGAAAATGTCTTCCTAGAGCATATAATTCTATATAAACGGACAACAATGCTTATAAAATGTAAAATGAGGATTTACAGAGCGGGATGATAGAGCTGCATCACGTAATAATAATTTTATATTCACACTCAAAGATAACACTTGAAAAGAACAAAATATTTAAATATCTATATATCTAATTCCGTAAGCTCGAATTTGCAAATGAAATTGTGAGCGAACGGTAGGTCGTAGAAAGCTGGGAGAGGTCTCATTTTAGAGGTCTGTGCATGAAGTTTTGGGGGGAAATATTAATTTTTGTTAATTGTGTCACGAAAATTGGTTACAGAATAAAATAATTACCATTTAAATAGCATGGGAATATGTAGGTGTAAATCGGGTGATTTTAGTGTTAAAAACAGGTGATTGTATATATACTATCTGACCCGTACGGCGTTGCCCGTGGTGGTTGGTATTTTCAGTCTTTTTAACGTAATTGTATTCTTTTTAAGTGTTCAGTCAGTGAGTGGTATTTGGATTTTATATATATAGATCTTAAATAATAAAAGCACTATTGTCATAATAATAAAAGATCTGAAATTATGATTTTAGTAACTTTGATCCCCCCAAACCCCTCCTAAAATTTCGAAATTTTTCATACCCTTTCTTAGTGAGCACCTATGGCCCTAGAGGAAGCTACATACCGAATTTCATTCCAATCCGTCCGGTAGTTTTGAAGAAATCGTGATTTAATAACTTTGATCCCCCCCCTTTAAATGTCGAATTTTTATAAACCCTTTCTTAGCGAGCGCCTATGGCCCTAGAGGAAGCTACATACCAAATTTCATTCCAATCCGTTCGGTAGTTTTGAAGAAATCGTGATTTAATAAATTTGATACCCCAAACCCCCCCTAAAATTTCGAAATTTTTAAAACCCTTTCTTATTAAGCACCTATGGCCCTAGAGGAAGCTACATACCAAATTTCATTTCAATCCGTTCAGTAGTTTTTGAGAAATCGTGATGAGTGAGTCAGTGAGTGAGTGAGTGAGTGGTATTTCGCTTTTATAATTTATAGATACAGAAAATGTCTTCCTAGAGCATATAATTCTATATAAACGGACATCAATGCTTATAAAATGTAAAATGAGGATTTACAGAGCGGGATGATAGAGCTGCATCACGTAATAATAATTTTATATTCACACTCAAAGATAACACTTGAAAAGAACAAAATATTTAAATATCTATATATCTAATTCCGTAAGTTCGAATTTGCAAATGAAATTGTGAGCGAACGGTAGGTCGTAGAAAGCTGGGAGAGGTCTCATTTTAGAGGTCTGGGCATGAAGTTTTGGGGGGAAATATTAATTTGTGTCACGAAAATTTGTTACAGAATAAAATAATTACCATTTAAATAGCATGGGAATATGTAGGTGTAAATCGGGTGATTTTGTTGTTAAAAACAGGTGATTGTATATAATAATTCCCATTTAAATAGCATGGAACTATATAGGTGTAAATCAAGCGATTTTAGTGTTAAAAACAGGTGATTGTATATAATAATTAACGTTTAAATAGCATGGAAATATATAGGTGTAAATCAAGTGATTTTAGTGTTACAAACAGGTGATTGTATATAATAATTCCCATTTAAATACCACGGAAATATATAGGTGTAAATCAAGTCATTTTAATGTTAAAAACAGGTGATTGTATATAAATTGGAAAATTCAGCTATCATAACAACACCTGAATGTGCAGTGTTTTGTTATTGTAGCTGTGTTTTTGTTTCACAGTGAGAATTAAAATCAAAGCTTAGGCTATATGATTAAACACATTATAAAATTATTTCAAAAGTACTTTTTTACTGTAATGAATAACGCCGGAAGACCGCCTCGCAAAGGTAGGCCATCACGAAGAGGTATTGCTCCTGGAAATATAGCCTAACTTATATATAGGGGCTATTGCCCCTAGAAGCCACTAGTTTATTTGTAATAGTAAATTAAAAATCAAGTTGAAACATATGTCTTAACACCCATACTTGAACCAAACTCCAAAACGAGATCCAAAATGTAGATTCTAAATTTATCTTTACAGTATAAACATTAAATACTAATTGAATCTATGTATGCATGATTTTTCGCTGCATCAATTTTTATAAACGTTAGTGGTTTTATTATTACCAATGGTTCTGAGGGGTTAGCGTACTATACTTCGAAACTGAACGTCATCTGTTCTAACCCGGAATGTTTTTTAAAAGGAGTAAAAGCGCTTTTCCTTTCAACTCGTTTTATAAAAAAATGTTAAACAAAAACTAAAACGAAATTGAATAATAAATTTTATGTTTATGTTATTACAGTTTTTCTAAGAAATGAATAGTATTTTTAAATATCAAAATAAATTTACTTTTGATTTTTAAAACAAAAATTTGAAGACTCGAGCACAATTTACTACGGAACAATTTTTAGTTTATTCTGCACAAGATATTAATTACAATATTTTCCTATGTTACGAATCATTTTAGCGACCTATGGATTCGACACTAATAACAGTCGTTTTAGATTATTTTTACTCTTCATCCTCTTGGGCCTATCACTAGGGAATAGGGATGCTATGGATGTTTAACGTGTACCAATATTGGTTGAAATTGGTCCATGCGTTTCAGCTATTAGAATAATATAATCATAAACACAAATTATTTCTATTTTATTGACTCGTGCGAATATTTCGCAAGTGTAATACTTTGATTTGATTTAGTTAATTACGTTTATTTATTTACGTTGGTGTATAAACAACAGTTTATAACGATTTATAAAGCTTTACGTTGATTTCAATTAACTGATTTGCGTGATAGATTACACTTGCATATAGAATGTAAACAATCTAACAGCTGTCACGTTAGTTAAACTGATGGTTAATAGATGGCGCCTTTCGTTAGGCGTTATACGAACGTTCATGAAAGTTGTTTTAACCAAATGATTTAAGGAAACATTAATTTTTACTTTCTCCACCCTATACGTAGTATATGGAGAAAGTATTGTTTTTGTAAAAATGTTTGAATTTGAATTTTCAGTTGAATTATCTGTTTTGGTGCTCCCAGAACCCCAAAAAATTGTTTAGTGCAAATATCTGTGTTGGTGCTCCCAGAAACCAAAAATATTTTTAGTGGAATTTTTTGTTTTGGTGCTCCCTGAACCCAAAAAAGTGTTTTTAGAGTGGTGTCTGTCTGTCAGTCTGTCTGTATGTATACACGACCAGAGAGGACACTATTGGTCCGATTTTCATGAAATTTGGTATGTAGGTACTAAACCCTAATATCTCCAGGCGTTTTTTTCATTTTTGTAATTTTTTATTTTTAAGGGTAATTTACCCCTAAAAACCCATAAAAAACGACAAAAATGCAAATTTCTCAAAAACGGCTCTAACGATTTTGATCAAATTTTCAGTATTTATAGTGCTTAAGATGCCAAACAAAATGATACCACCCGCTTTTATAAAAACTTCGGCGTTTTATAATTATGGGGAAATGTTTAAAAATAAACAAGTTTGTGTTGTCAATCTAGCATCGCGGCGGCGGCCGCACGGGGTAGCACCACGGTAGCGAGCACGGCCAGTAATTCAAAGGTCGCGCGATCGAATCCCGCCTGGGACAATAATTATTTTTATACGATTGATGTAGGTAGAATATTATTTTTTTGTTTTGTTCTAAAAAGTAGTAAATAAAATGATTAAAAACAATATTATTTTGACTACAGTAAGTTTAAGTTGGGAGAAAGTTTGTGTCAGTTAACTGATACCGTTTATAATATATGTGTCAGTTTTTAGTCAATAGCGGGAACATATGATTTAAAATTATGTTTGAATCATTCATTTTAATGAAGAATTAATGGGGATATACGGATTTGCAAAAAAAAAAAAATTTAAAATACCCTTGAGAAATAAAATATATGAAAGTTGTTTTAGTAATAACTAAGGGACTTTGCCGCCTGCTCACTCCGTTCGCCAACCCCCACCCCACCTCTCTATATTAAAACTTTATTATAATATATTAATATTATAATAACGTATTATCTATAGCCTACTTATAAAAGCTAAATACCATTGACTCATTGACTCATCACAGTTTCTCCAAAACCACGAGGCCTACAAACATGAAATTTGGCAATAATACTCTTTATAGGCTCTAGACGCGCACTAAGAAAAGGTTTTCTAAAATTCTAAATTTTAGGGGGTTTTTGGGGGTCAAAGTTACTAAATCACGATTTATCAAAACCTACCGAAGTACTAACTAACCTACCGAAGTCTGGAACACTGCTTACTTGTGTAGGTCGGCTTTAAAAAGGACCGCATGTTTTGCTTCGAGGTCGTGTAATTGTTTCGGGTGTCCGTAGCCGCTTGTGCAAGCACTGATCTCTTCCCAATGGGACTTTGGTTAAAGAGACTACGGTGGAGGTTCTAGCCGAGTCTAGCCTCTTTTCCGCGATCAAAAGTTTCGTGTACGCTGTGTTGATGCAGGTGTTTGTAGAACAGATTTATTGAATTACAAATTAAATGAATTTATTCCTGGTGAAACAGCCTGGCGGTCGGCGCAACTCCCCCACTAACGTCAGCGACTCTCCTTTTGCCTTGCTTCTCTGTGGCGGGGTTTGCCGCTTCGGCAGTTGTCCGGCCAATTCTCCCGCAGTTCTAGGCTCAGTACTTCGTTCTTAAGACTGGTGAAGCTGGTTCCCTTCGCAGTGATCGCTTTGTTGGTTCCTTTGGCAGTGGTCGCTTTGTTGGTTCCCTTGCCAGTGGTCGCTTTGTTGGTTTCCTTGGCAGTGGTCGCTTTGTTGGTTCCCTTGGCAGTGGTCGCTTTGTTGGTTCCTTTGGCAGGGATCGCTATGTTGGTTCCCTTGGAAGTGGTCGCTTTGTTGGTTCCCTTGGCGGTGGTCGCTTTGTTGGTTCCCTTGGCAGTGGTCGCTTTGTTGGTTCCCTTGGCAGTGGTCATCTTAGCCGCCATTTTTAATCGGTTTGGGATATGGATATGCAAATTTCACCGTTGGTTTTCTCTTGAAAATCTACATCGAAATGATGTATCACATGACCACCTTCCCATTTAAAAAAACAAATTTACATAAAAATGGCGGATAAATTTTTGGAAATCTTGATAAAATAGTATTTTTTACATAGAGTAGGTTTGTCACTTACATCTGCCTTTAAATTTTCCTTATATACGAAATATTAAACCGTTTTCAGACTTTCCGAACACCCGGTATATAGATTTCCATCAAATAGAGAGGTTGCAGTATTTTTTCAAAAACCTTACATAATTTAATGGATTACTTATTACAAAAGCAAAAATCTTTCTGGTTTATGAATTTATCAATCTTTCCATTGACGAATGAATTGAGATCTCGAACATAACTGTTCGATTTGTATCAATGTTTTACTCATGGCTTAAACAATTAGGCTACTTCTGAGTGACAGCGGTTTTGTTCCACTAAAATTTACTTTTAGCAAATTAACAAAAGTCAGAGTACACGCTATTTGGCTTAAGAAGAAGAAACTGTTAGAGGTAAATTAAAATATTATGTGATGGAAATTATGGACATACGGTTCTACGGCAATAACCGTTTTCAACTTACTGTGGGAAATTATAATTTGACTGCGTCAAACTCAGCGCTACTGTTATGATTGTGTTTAAGGGCGCAAATTGTACATAGAGTTGGCTTTATCTCTTTTCATTTGTCCACATTAGGGAAGAAGTAATTTTGTTATAAAATACTGTAAATACTAAACATACTTAAATGGTTTAGTTCTGTTGTTCTTAGTTGCCCCAATTAAACAATATAAAAACTGTATATGGGGTAGTAATCTCTTAAATAGGTTAAGCCGTGTAGGTAGCTGGTTTTTGATGATCATGAAAGCCCTAACATGAATGAAAATTATGCATTATTTACTAATCTTTATGACAAGTTAGTAAAAATTACTATACCTGTCTATAAGGGTATTGGTGCGAATAATATCCAGGAATATCCACTGCAACGAAGGAAATACGAGATTCGGTTTGACGATGTTGGATTAAAACTTGGAACTTGTGGACTATAAGCCAGAAGCAGTAATTGCCTTTCTCGAACGTCAAATGATTAAATCCAGAATTCAATTTTATCACGTTTTATGACTTCATTTTAAATGTAGTTAATAAAGATGTAGGAGCCGGTTTTATAAAGTTAATACTTTTAGATATTTAAAATTGAAAGACTTTCTGGGCTGGTGTACTTCCCAGAAAAACGTACAGGGTGGGTAAAACGTTTCGGGACGGAATAATATTGATTTAACGTTCTTGATAAAGCATCGAAACTTGGCGCACATATACTGCACCTGAAAAAGTACTTCTTGAAAGAAAATATATATTTTGCCGACATGTCTTACCACAGAAATTCGTGGTTTTTAAAGGGCTTTGATTTATCACAAGCCAAATTTTACAATTGTTCGAAATGGAGACGTAGGAGATGGAGGGTTTTTTGGAACTTTGTAAAAAGGTATTCTAATATTCTCCCTAACGGTGATTAACTGTTCTGATATCGAACTTTGCATATTTCGTTCCACCTTTTAAATAATATAAAGGTATAAAAATAACTTATAAAATTACATTTATGAGAGTAGCGAACGAATGCGTAATCCATATTTTATTTTGTTACCACAGAAATTCATGGGTTTTAATGGGCTTCAATTTGATGTATCACAATCAATATGTATCCATTACCTTATTTTAAAATATCGGGGTAGGAGAAGGAATGGTTTAAAAAATAGGTTTTCTAAAGTTTTCTAAACAACTGTCCTAATGTAAGATTTTGTATATGTTTTTCCATTTTATAAATTACTAGCTGACCCGTATGGCGTTGCCCGTGGTGGTGGGTATTTTCAGTCTTTTTAACGTAATTGTATTCTTTTTAAGTGTTCAGTCAGTGAGTGGTATTTGGCTTTTATATATCTTAAATAATTAGCCCAATAATTGGTGTTTTAGTTCATTGTAGGCCTAACCTAAAATTATAATCAGTTTTTGATCCAAATCAGTTGTTGATCAAAATCAGCTGTTTTAAGCTTTTCATACGAACAGCTGTTTTTTGTGCCCCTGATAAAATCAAAAGAAATCTTTCTTCTTCTTCCTTAAGATTGACCTTCCATAAGATTAACATTGAAACTTTGAGGGCCACTGGGGCGTAGCCCTAATGTCCTAGGACTTCGGTAAATGGCATAAAACCTTCCCAGGGTTAACCTGTGTTACTATACAAAATTTCAAAGCAATCGGATGGATGGTTTGGTAACGCATAAAGGACAAACATACAAACAGACAAACGTACAAACAGACGGACATACATTGAATTTTATATATATAGATAGAGGTGGTATGTTTTCAAAAATCTCTCTCTGTATAGCTTTCTAAATATAAGAATTTGTTTATAAATACTTATTTGGGGTATATTTTATAAGAAAATTTTCCACTTATATAAAGCTACACTCGATTCCACGTTCACCGTGCAGTATAGGTCTTACGGGAGAATAGAAATGCTACTACCATTACAGGGAACATTTATTGTCATGCGGGTTGCGTCAACTGACCGAGAGCGTTGCATGGGAGTTGATGTTTTTAGTTGGCAACTATCGCTGAGACTGTCGTATGTATATCGTGGCTTATGGGTACTCTGTACTGCACGGTGAATCGGGTGTAGACGGGTTCACTGATTCATTGACATTAACTATGAGGCACTTCCCGTAGTCGTACCCCCCTCGTCCTCATACTTGAATTAAGCTCTCGACGAGAAACTTTCAGAAAAATTGCTAAAAGTTAACATTTTAAATTTTGAAAGCACCTTTTGGGCGGAAAAGATTTTTAAATTTTTTCATTTTTCCACTTTGATCGCGTTTTGTAAGAAAACGGTAAGAGATAGCAAAACATGTTCAACACAAAAGTTGTAGAAAATTCAAACAAACGATTTTCCATCAGATTTAAGATCCAATCATTGGTTTAGCCGCTATACACCCGAGAAGGAGCTCCGGCACACAATCCTTCAAATTTCCCATGCTAATCTTATGGAGATAATGTTTAATGAGTTTGAGTCAGCTGCCAAATAAAACAGCTGATTTATGCTCGGTCGTCCATGTACAAACGAGCCAAAAATTGACGAGATCCTTTAGCGAATTTTCCATCTGCGAGCGAACCGAAGCAGCCATCTGAGGCCGCAGGCCGAGGCGGGGTTGGGATGCGAAGCGTCCAGGTTCAGAGCCCCTATTTGTACGTATTATAATGAGGCAAAATATTAAAAATCGAAGTCTAGGTAACAACCTGTGAGTTTGGAAGTGAAATAACTGGGTTTTTTTAACTGCTCACCGAACAGTTCTTAATGAACCTTACTTGAAGCTTACATGTTCTTTATATGAAATTCGTACCTTACAATTTTAAAAACCAGGTGCCTTAAAAGTCCCACCCCCTATTATTTTTTTTTGTTTATTAATGGAAATAAACAGATTTGTTTTGGGGATTGTTAACATGAACAAAAATGGAGTTTTTTGGTGTTAAATTTCAAGCCCTCCCCCAAAAATTCAAACATTTATATTGAGTGACCTACTCATTGTAAAAAAATAACTAATGTATCATCTTTAACATTTTGACGTTATTTAAATGGGGAAAAGTTATAACTTTGATTGGCCATTATATTGAATAGAGTCAACATACAGACCTCCGGTTTGCGCCAATCTTCTTCTTATAACAAGGCCTTTAAAATGAGCCAACTAAATGCACGTGTCTTTCTATAGAACAGGTTGATAATATCAAATACTTAGGATTGTTTGTTGACGCAAGGTTGACATGGAAAACACATATAAGTTACTTAAAGAATAAATTGATAAAGTACATTCGCGTTTTTTATATGTTAAAATATCTATGAAATATGAATATTTTAAAGACGCTTTACTATGCTCTGGTGAGCTCAAAGTTAGAGTACGGTCTATCAGTTTGGGGAGGAGCGTATTATACTACAGTAAAAACCATTATAACTTTACAAAAGTATTTCATACGGATTGTTTCAAACAAGCAGAAAAATTAGCACACATCACCCCTTTTTCAAACTTTGAATATTTTACCATTGAGGAGTTTATATATTTATAAGGTTTTGAAAATTTTCTTTGACAGGAGTGGGAACAATAATAGGAGCTTGACATCAAGGAGTAAAGAATTAAGAAATAAATTTAATGTCAATGTACCGAAACCAAACCTTTCAGTATTTATGAAATTCTATACATATTTAGCACCAAAGTTTTTTTAATTATTTACCGGAAAATATTAAAATATGTGGAAATAAATTTAGATTTATAAGATTATTGAGGACTCATTTAACTGAAGTTAAAAACATTGATTTCTTTTTTAATGTTGGTTATTGAGAGTGTAAAAGGAATGAATGAGTGATATTGAGCGTGTATGAATGAATGACAGGTTAGTAATGTAAGTTAATATGTAGTTTTTGTTTAGAATGGCATTTTTGTTAAGTTTTATTGTAAAGATGTATTGCATTGCTTATGCAATGTAATCAAATGTAGAAGCTGATTTTTGAGTTAGTTATTCTTGACTCTGCTTAATTGTGATTGTTATTGTGATTGGTCCGGCTGCATTTCTCTCTGCGATTTCTCGCTTAAATAGTAATTAAATTATAAATATTTTTTGTTTTTCTTCATTTTTTATTCTTAGTTCTTTTGTGTTATATTTTTGTTGTTTTGTTGTCCCTTACAGGTGTTATATACCTCGGGGATTTATTGCTTCTCATTTGAAACTAATTAGAACCTATTATATTTTGAACAGTAAAGTATGTATACTTACATTTATTTGATAGAATATGTAGTGTGTTTAGTTTATATTTTTTATACTGTTGATTTTGTAAAGAAGAGATGAATAAAACTTACTTACTTAACTTAAGTTGTCTCTCAATAGGGATTCTCATTTAAAATTTTCGATTTACCCCCAAAATACCCCCATTTTTGGGGAAAGGTTTAAAATTTACGATACACCAAAAAACTCCTTTTTTGTTCATCTTAACAATTCCCAAAGCAATAATAAAAATAATAGGGGGGGGGGGGGGACTTTTAAGACACCTGGTATAAATTTACATGCAGTCTTTGCATTTTGCTCTTGGACAATAGTATTCTATTAAAAATTGTTTAGTGATTATATTTAGATATAAATTATAAGTACACACTGTTAAAAGATTCCCCTCGCAGATATAAATTAAAATTACCAGTCAGAAGGCTACATTTAGAACGGGTTAATGAGTCTACTGGGTACTTTCTCAATACTCTTTTTTGCGTTTAACAATTGCATTGATCCCCAGTGAATAATTAGAGACCGTAGTTTGTTTTATAAATAATTGGGCTACTGAAATCCTCTTCTTAACGTTTCCTATTTATATTTATCTATAACCGTTTCTTATTTTGAAAATGGTAGGATTTTGTTCATAATTTCAAAGAAAAACATATCCTTTAAAGTAGAAAGGGAATACACAGCATTCTGATTTATAAACTTTTTTCCATAACTCAGTTATCTTTTGACTTAGATTTGTGTAATAAATAGTTGTTGTTTATGCAATTAGATAAACTAGCTTATTTATTTCCACACTCCATCATCAGCATATACAGGCAGTATTAGAAATAACAACAACTAATTATGTATCTATATATATAAAAGCGAAATACCACTGACTCACTCATCACGATTTCTCAAAAACTACCGAACGGATTGAAATGAAATTTGGTATGTAGCTTCCTCTAGGGCCATATGTGCTCACTAAGAAAGGGTTTAAAAAATTCGAAATTTTAGGGGGG
>JAGFPH010009401.1:29716-47307 GCA_018207615.1 Philaenus spumarius | reverse complement strand
AATATACTCTGATATTTTCATTGTAGTGTCTATTGATTAGGACATATGCACTTGGATCGCTTTAGGTAAATGGGGTTAGTGGTGATCTGTACATAATGTAAGTCAGAGATCGAAAATACACACACCATCCCCAATAATTGGAATTACTTCTTTAATATTAATATTTCATATTATTATTTCATTAATATTTTAATATTAAATACTATTTCAAACAAATTTTGATTGTGCCAAGTAAAGGGAACAATATATGCAACACCTGATGTTTGAATTATACCGATGGTACGAAAGAAAGATTATTGCCTGATAATAAATGTGCCAAGTTGTTTGATATTATAATAAATGTTAATACTTTCAAGAAACAAGATATGGTTTATTATAGGTTTTACCTGAAATTGTGTTAAGTTTTTGATCCAAATCAGTTATTTTATTTGTAATACGTAACAACAAAAAATGTTTGAATAATAATGAAGTAATCCTTTTCTTTGACATTTTTTGTATTTGCTTTATTTATTTTTTAACCTAATATAAAAAAACAGTTGGTTGTGATAAATAATTAACAGATTATAAATTTCCAACGTTGGTTGCTGTTGTAACGAATGTAATTGTATTCAACAAACGTGGTTTGCTAATGTTTTTATCTGAATCATATTTTTATTTATTTGTTTTATATATGAGTGTACAACGAACTTTTAATATTTTAACGCTTTAAAATTTGCGTGTGACTATAATTACATAAAAATATACCTTCAAGTTTTCGTATTTTATCTAAAGTACGTTGATACTGTGTAAGTCGGTCAGGACAAATCTGTTTATAAATATTGATAATTTGAAGTATAAAGTTTGTATTTTACTGTTAATAAAACTATTAAGCACATTGTTAATAAATTATAAATAACAAATTCTAAACATTTCCAGTTTAAACACAAATTTTCAATCCAACATACAATGTGCTCAAGTTGGCGGCACTACTATATTTCCTAAAAATAACAAGTAAAGCTATCGAAGAGGAGGCGTGTTGTAAACTTACTCCGTTTTAGCTGGAAAAATCATATGAATGTATATCTTAGAAAACAAATTCATGTTAGAATTAAAAGATTTATTGGAATACTTAAAACGATAAAAATATTTGTAAGCTTTATTAAACGAAATTATAGTTCAAAAATGCTGTAGTTAAACTAAATAAAATAGCAATATTGAATCTTCTAATTAATAATCTGAAGAAGAGAAAAGTTAAAAATATAAATTGTATTTCACGCAAAGTTGTGTGAGTGACAGATCTCTTTAGTGTCGGAGGAATTATTAACTTTGAAACTAATCTAACTTTAAATTAAAACTTAAAATTTTGATCTTTCTCCGTTATTTTTTTATTTTAATGTTTAATGAAACAAATAATTTGATAAAAACTAATAACAAAGTATTTGCTCGAATTAAAACGTAATACTTGGTATGTTATTTTCATAGCCTTTATAGTTAAAGTAAAAAGTTTGAGTAAAAACAAATTTAAGGAAACTATTTTAATATTTGATTCATTCGAAATATTTCGTTTCATTTGCAATAACAGTTTATTTTGTTGTAACAGTTTCTTTTTCTGCAATAGTTTTTTTTCCTGTAACAATTTTTTTCTGCAACTGTTTCTTTTCCTGTTACAGTTTCTCTTCCAGTAATATTTTATTTTGATGAGACATTTTATTTTGTTGTAACAGTTTCTTTTTCTGCAATAGTTTCTTTTCTTGTAACAATTTTTTTCTGCAACTGTTTCTCTTGCAGTAATATTTTATTTTGATGAGACATTTTATTTTGCTGTAACAGTTTCTTTTTCAGCAATAGTTTCTTTTCCTGAAACAATTTTTTTTTCTGCAACTGTTTCTTTTCCTGTTAGAGTTTCCCTTGCAGTAATATTTTCTTTTCATGTAACATTTTATTTTGCTGGAACAGTTTCTTTTGCCGCAACAATATCTTTTGCATTAGTTATAAAATAAAAGACGTACTCAGACACTAATAATATAATATACTTATAAGTTGTTTCAAATATTTTTTCCAAATGTATTTTGTAGAAGATGCACTAAAACTCAAATATTTTTCATTTCAGGAACTGAAATTAAGTAAATTTATTTCTTAAAAGGTACAACAAAAAATGTTATCATATTTGGGACATTTCTGCCTAAAGGTACCGTTCCACAACAAGCGGCAGATAGTTACAGACGACAGAAGCAGTCAATTAGAAAGCGAGAACGAGACGCTCAACTTTATCGTTCTGCAATAAAACGATGCGACCGAGACACGCGGCACAGTCAGAAGTAGCAGTGGCTATATCAGTATTTCAGAAGATTTTATTGAGAAAAAATACTAGAAATGGCTAGCAGTAAAGAAATATTATTACTGAAAAGTTACTAGAAGAAGAAGACGATGATTCATTGCTTTATTACATATTTGAAAGGAAAGAGCGGAAACGAGTAAGTTTGCTATTAAAAACAGGATGTTGAGAAGGATTCTTTGTTTTGTTAATAAATAATCAAATATCACTAGAGGAGTAAAAGTACAGAGATTATTTCATACTGAACAAAAAACAAACCATATATTAACAATATTCCCAATAAAACAGAACAAATACAGACAGGGAACGTCGAGAAATAAACTGACAATGATATGGAATGTACACATGCATTGGGACGACACCCCTCTATACTGCTTCAAGAGACAGAGATGAGCGACACATGGCTGTAGCACGACTCTGTCTCGGCCTGAGGAATTATCTTCATATAATTACTCGGGTAGGATTGCCGAAGCGCCCATACCCAGTCTTGTCTGACTGTGTCTTGTTGAGGAACGGTACCTTAAGGGGCTTACACACTTCTTACACACAATAAATAAATATATAAATACTTAACTTCAAGTGAAATATATCTGCTAATATTATATTTTAAACATAAAGCTATAAATATATTATAGTTGCAAAAAAAAAAATATTTCGAATACTTGCATGTAAGATATAAAATGGGTTAAGGTAGCCAATAACCCAGTATGTACGCAGGGATATCATATGTTTAATAAAGGTGGACGAAAGGGTTCCGAATGCCCTTTGAAAACTAAAGTTTATTCTGCAGTTATGAGTAAACACTAGTAAACGACGTAGTAAACTTGTAAATCGTGACATAAAAAATGCTTACATTAAATTTGAACTCTATATCTTATCTAATTCTGGAGTTACAGTGAGTTTTTGTACAAAAACAAAATAGCTGGTTTAAATTTAAATTTAAATACATTTTAAATTGATTTCAATGTACAATCCGATCATGTATTGCTCTCTAAGTTATTTTTAACACCCTGTATATACAAATTAATTAAAATATATAAATATTAAATATATTTATCACATGTTAATATCATAACAAATAGCTGTAAATAATTAAGAGGATAGTTTAACTAAGTTTATTCGAAGTAAATTTATAAAATTTTATGTATATTAGTGGAATATATATCTGTGAAAAAGTTATAATAAAGTTAGTTTTAAAATTTGAAATAGTTTCATTTACATTACTATCGATTGTATAATTGCAGATTTCTCAAACTTGTAACATCGATTTACTGAGCAAGACAAAATGTATCAGATTACTATATTTTAAAATATCATGATTTCCTGTTTTTTTTTTTTTTAATAATTAACCTGTATCATACAAAGTTTTTTTTTCGTTAATTTATATAATTCAATTTCTGTTATTGGGGTTTTAAAATGAATGTACAACAGATTCGAAAATCTTTTAAAAAACATTACATTCTAAACAAATAACGTATTAGAAAAACGTTAACGTTTTAGACATTTTTTGTGTGTATATGTTAGCATCCCTGCTGAAATGTAACGTTTGTAAATTTTAAACATATTAACATTTTTTAATATTAGTTAAATTTTTTTCCTGCTGTTTTGCACTTAAGGCTAATGAAGACGGGATCTACAGTTTTACGTGGAATCCGAACCACAGCCAACGATGTCTGTTAAGAAAACATTTAGAAAATTATTCGGGGTCAATGGGAATTGAACCGGGAACTTTTCCATTGATGGTTGCCATGTCGATTGATAAAGGTTTGACGCCTTAACAACCACGGCCATCGTGGCAATATTAGTTACAAGTTCCACCTTTAGATCTGTTTGAATTACGTTTCATTCATTTTTAAGTTATTTTATTTGCGAAATACCCACAAAGAAAGTTATAAAACTAGTTCTTCTTGCTTGGACATATTAAACATTAAACAAAGGCGATCTTGTTACAAGCTTACTAAACGGCTTCCGAGCAGCGACTATGTCCAACAATGATCAAAGCAAAAACCTTTAATTTTCCTTGACGACAACTTCTATAAGGACTCTGCGAATCCTTTGTCACAGCTTTTACCTTATTACCAACCAGTGTAGTCATCACAACCTCTCTCTCTTTATCAAAGGTCAAATAATTGTACTTCATGATAAAACCATTACAATCAATGCGACCGATGGCGCTCTACTATTGATCTATTCTTAACACAAGTAATACATTATACAAGAGCTTTATACCGTTTATCAGATATTTCGGTAATCTCTTAATGTCTTATTACAATTTCACAATCTAGTTTTTGAATTGACATGAAAATCTTAAATTTAATATTAAGATGAAATAAATATGAGCAATTTAAAACAAAATAAGCAAAAGTTAGTCATTTTAACTTAACCGTAAATTTCTTGATGTTTTAATGATTCTAGTTACTTTATAAACTTTGTAAAGTATATTATATGTGTAAAATATATAAATTAAATTGGAAGAGTATTTAAAGTAATAGATTTTGAAGTACAATATATGGCAAGTGAATGAATAACTATCGATGATAAAAGCTAACAACATCTGTTACTCAAATATTTTACAACATAGAATGTAGACGTTTTGACTGACGAATAGAAAGCTGACATAATTATCCGCCGAATGGACGAACGAGGAAGTACTTATGTTTATTTTCCGCTTGTCTTCTTCTGTCGTTGGCTAAAAATATAGAACGGAAATAATTATGGAACAGATATGAATAAATGTTTGGAAAATAACATTGGCTTTAGAAAAACAATCCATTTACTTGAACATAATGTATATTAAAGGAGTTTAAAATGTCTCCAGAACAGCATCCTAACATCTGTGCCAAGAAAAAAGTATCGAAAATCTTTTCAAAAATTTGCCACAATGTTTCGAGACAATAATACATACATATGCCTAGGGACGTTTTTGAAACATACAACAACCCTCGTTACAATGATTGCAAATTCAGGAACAAAATGTTTTTTAAATATTATGATCAATCCATAATTTGAAACTAATTTTAAAACCAGAACTTTTATTTACTTGGAAATTGCTATTCATACCTTTACATAATTCTGTTGGACGTTAATTGAAGGGAGGGTGAGTTGCCAGCTGTGAAGGCCTATGAGATAAGACAGGGATAAGGCAAAGTTGTATTCAATTAGAATAGGCTGCCACTCACTATTCAACTTACACAAAGTTTGTTTAGAGTTAAATGACAGGGAATATTATTGAGTTAATCATCTTATAAAATTTGAACTTGGAAGTAAAATTACAAAAGACTATATACTTACAGTCTATGTACTATACATTATTATAAACTGTACGGAGTCAAGATGTTGGGGCAGACAATGGCATTTACAAATACATTTAAAGACATTTATTTATCCGTTTAAAATAAATAAATCAGATGATCAAAAAATATCAGTGTTGGTACAAAAATCAGTTGTTAACACCTCTAGTGTCATTTTCAAACAGCTGATTTTATAATTTAAGAAAACATATAATATTCATTTGTAGTTTATTTTTTTGTTTATAAGTAGGCTTAAGTAGTGCGGTTTTGTTTAGCCTTTATTATAACTGCTGTTGCATAATGTACCTAATATATTTTTTAGACATTTCAAATTATTCCATTTTGATTTATTTCCTACTACCTGGAGCAATGATATAATTAGATTTGTTTTATTGCCTTCAGTAATCCTGTTGTAGTCGATAAACTGACCACTATCAACCTCACTGGGGTACTTTCACTGTTTGTTAAACCACATTACACATATTGTTTATCACACGCAAAACTTTATCCACTAAATGGTTGTACAATTTTTAAATAATTGTAAGTTTACCTTTATTGTACACTTTGTAGTCTGTACAGATACTGCCGTGATACTGAAACTGTTGTAAGTTCATGGACTAAAACGATAGGATTATTGAAGGGAATAACCAAAATATAATTATATAAAGTAATCTGGGTTATTGTACTGAACTATTGTTACTTTAATAGAATCATAAAAGTTTGAGCATCTCTTATTTTTGAAATATAGGCCTACTGTCGATTAAAACTTAAGTAAACTTTAAAGTGAACGATAATACAGTTTTAGCTAGATGTCTGTACTAAAATATTTGGTGTTAAATTCGCAGATTCTATTATTCAAATATATAATTTTTTGTTGTCCAAGATTTATTTCACGTCTTCTAGTAAAATTTGTATTTGTACGGTCTGCCATCAATAATGTTTGCCATCAAGAATATTCCTAACAGCATAAACCCAGTTAGATATAGTCCTATATAAAGTTTGTAGTCCTTTGAAGAACATTTTCTGAAGAACGAAATAAACAAAAACAAAATTGTAAATAAACGGTACCAGGAACTGGCACATCATTTCTCACAAACATATTTAAATTATTAAACAGATTCACTCTGACTTCATAATTGTAAATGGGGTAGGAAAGGTGATTTATTAAAGTAGGGGATTAACTAATAAGTATTATTCTTATTATCTAGAGAGAAAACTATTAGATCGATTTCGAACAAATTTGCACCAAACACGTCAGTTAGGGCTGTATAGATGCACGAGAAAAGGTTTTGAACAATTTTGAAAAACAACCCCCTTTATGGCCAAAAACCCCCAAAAATCAGTTATTATTATCTAAACAAGAATATTTTAGAAAGATGCGTTTTTTTTGCATATGGTAGGGTACATTAAAGACTACCAATAAGCCAAATTTTATCAAAATCGTTAGAGCAGTTTTTTATCAAAAAATAATAACTGTTTTTGGGGAGGTTTTTTTGCCAAAAAGGGGGTTGTTTTTCAAAATAGTTCAAAACCGTCTTTCGTGCACCTATACAGGTCTACTTGACATGTCTGGTGCAAATTTGTTTGAAATCAATCGAATAGTTTTGTATACATACAGACATACGTACATACAGACAGATATTTTGTAAAACCCATTTTTCTTACTCAGGGGGTCCCAAAACGGATTTCCACAAAAATCTCAACATCGATTTTTTTTGCGATCACTATACTTTCTCTATATTATAGTATGGTGACAAAGTAAAAATATACGTTTTTAACAGTTCTTAACCTCAAAAGAAGTCATAAAGCCTACATTAGTTTTATAATACATTAAATTAACTATTTTGAAGTTATAGTTTTCTCATGTGTATTAAATGAATCTGCGTGTGATTTTCTGAGGATCTTAATAGTTCTGATATATACAATGAATTATTTAGTTTGAGGTTGCAAGGTATGTCTACTTTCGCTCTGGCTACAAACCGAGAGTAATCTATGATGTGTTAATAATAACATCTTCCATCTCAGTAGTCGGTGCGATAATAGCATAGACATATAATTAATTAATCAGTACCCTACTGCGCTCAACTGCTCTTAATCGATATCTTATTTCATATTATGGGCCAATAATGATTTAACAATGACAAACATATTCCTAATAGTTTCACCCTCATACTTTCGCTTTTGTCTCTAAAAATAGTTCTTTGTGTTGATTAATAGTATTAATTTTTGTAAATAGAATTAATTTTGAAAATATGCATACAATTTATATAAGAATTGTTTTTGTATATTTATACCGGTACCGGTAGCGTAAATTATTTGTTTTGTTTGTAAAATCAATGGATGATACATATAGTTAATAATTGGAGGGGGAATATTTACACTTTATTTTATATGCAACACAATCACAACTAACTTTATATAAAATTATACCAAATTGTTAACAAACAAAAATTTGTTTTAACTTTCGTTTTGTAAAATTGCCATAACAAAACATGAAGTATTAAATTTTATGCCACCTGTAGTTGTGCATTCGTCAAGTTGTAGCAAGTGTAGACGAATACGAGGGTCTAGACAAGTATTTAGTAAAACTTTAGTTCAAATATGTAAGAGGTAAAATATTATATTTATAGGTGCAATTTAAAAGTAAAATATATTCCTAGTTGCCAAAAACGTATCAACTCCTATTAAATGCAAGTACGCAACAAAATAGTATAGCGCATTTGCAAGAGTATAATGTTTGATATAAATATTCGTTAAAACATATAACAGCTGATTTCATCCAACAGCTTAGCTGTAGTACTTCTACAACTAACTATGTAAACCATTTAAGGTTATGTTTACAACTTTAGGTTATATTTTATGTTCTTACTATTAAGCCCCCGTGAAAAATCACAGGCTGATTAATTAGACACAAATCAGAAATACATAATTTAAAAAAATCCAACTATTTAAAAACAAAATTAAGACCTACGGTACTTATCTAGGCCTACCTACACTATGCTGACAGGTATTTTTAACTTGGTAAATTTGTACAATAATAATGCTTATATAACTGTACGCCTATTTGTTAAATATTTTTATTTACATACGTTATTATATATTTAAAGAAAGATAAAAAATACTATATTTTAATTGCTTTTTATTTCATATTGATAGATCAATTGATTTAGAAGTTATTAACATTACAGAGAAGAAATTAATAATCGAATATGGTTATATGTTATACGAAGATATACGAATGTTTCCGAAGTTAAACGAATAGGTATATCTTATTTAAATTTGTATAAACATATAATTATATTGATGATAAAAGGTAGTATTTGTATACAGTGTATAACCTCAAAGCAAATATTATAACGTATATTACGACATAAATTAGTTCTATAAATCATATTAAAAAAATCAGCTTTCAAAAAATGATTACGATTAAAGTTGTAAACATAACCCCAAACTATAATCAACACTGGGTTTGTTTAAAGTACTACAGATGATGGATGAAACCAACTGTTATATTATATGTTACTCACGTACGTACGGACGTACATTCGCTTTGATAGGAGTTGATTACAGGAACATTAATGTGCGTTGATAAATCTTATTAGTTCTGCCGTGTCTGCTTCCTTAAATAGTCTGTCTTGTGCTATTGGTCTGAATTGATATTTTAATCATAAACGTCTTAGCATCTGTCAGTTTACAATAATATAGACCCACTGACGATGAAAACTTGAATTTTAAATTGCACAATAATATAATGTTGTCCTAATGATTGTATTTGATATATTTGGGGTTGAAATCGTTGATTTAAGCAGGTGTGTGGTTCAACAAGAATGATGATATTTTGTTTTGTTTTCCAAAATGTATTTCAAGTCTTAAGTGAAACGTTTAATGCGATACGTTTTTAGTCACGTCTGCTTCCTGACGCAGAACTATGATTACACTTTTAAGAAGAGTAAAAACATATATATTTATTCTGATATGCATCAAATTAATCTGTCCTAGATTGTTCACCTCTGGGGACTTAGCAGTCTATAAAAAAAGCCAGCATGCAGTGTCACTAAAATAATAAAGTTTTTGTCAAACCCAGATATAACACAATGACGGCATATCTCCCAACTGTATGGATAAGGCATTTTTTATATTTATTTTCTGTCGGCTGACTCTGTTGTTGGATACAAATATCGAACGGAAATAAATACAGAATAGTTGTTTGTTAAACAACACTGACTTTGGAAAAACAATCCATTGTGTTGCTCATAATGTGTATATTATAGGATTTTAAAATGTCTATAGAGCTGCTTCATAACATCTTTGCCAGGCAGGTTATTATTTAAAACTTGTAATGGTTTAGAAATGACGATTGCTAACTATTAAGCATTCTGTTGGACCTGGGTTGAATGGAGAACGAGAAGTCAGTTAGATTTTAGAAGGATTAAATGTTTAAATATAATCCCACTCGAGGCTTGTACTCTACTTACTCACAAGATACAAGTTGTTCTTTTATTGAATACTAGCTGACCCAATCCGGCTTTGCACGGATTGACAAATCAAAGTTAAATGTACATAAAAAAATGTATATATATATATCTATAAATATATGATATTATGTATTTCTTATGGGGGTTTTAGTAACTTTTCCCCCTCCCCCCAAACCCCACCGAAAATTAAGAACTTTTTGAAAACCTTTCTTAGCAAGTAACTAGGGCCCTAGAGGAAGCTACATAACAAAATTAATTCCAATCCGTTCAGTGGTTTTTGAAATTTTGTAATGAGTGAGTGAATGGTATTTGGATTTACATGAATGGTATTAGTATATATTGATAAACATGGTATTGATATATAGATTTACATGAAAATATGTGTACAGTCATTATTATTGTAAATATAATCAATTTGGAAATACTTTTGTGGAAACAACTCATAGAAGAATTTGTTTACTGTTGGTAGAACATACACTTATTAGCATTGTTTGTAAAATCAGTTTAAGATTTATTCGTTTATAGTTTTAATATTTCCTGTTTGTTATATATCTTTGTCAGTAAATGAAGTCTTTTCGTGCACGCATTATCAGTATGTACACTAGGGCAACATTTGGTATTAACATTTGCGTGTTTAAGTTGGAATACAAACACATTATATAAACATACCTTTACACTATTAAGCCGTAATGCACTCATTGTATCGCATCTACAATATTATTCTCTTAATAGCGACTGCATTAAAGTCGTTGTATAATGCATTAAGTTAAAAATGTGTTGCACAACATTTGCTGCTGATCCTTTCTCTTGACAGTGACGACTTTTATAACAATAATATTAAATAAATTGTTATAAGATATACTCCTTCTGAGTTTAATAATTTTTACATAAATAATTTGCATTGCTTATAAAATATTAACAATAAAAATGCAGTTTGTGTTAACAGTTTATCAGTTTGTGGTAAGCTTTTCTAAAATAAATATCTTTAATATGTCAAAACATTTCCAGTTTTTGTGGAAATACATTGGTAGACTATGTCCTTTATAGATATGTTGCCAGGTTGATAGAAGTTGTAAATGTTAAACTTAAATTAAATCTAATATGCATTATATCACACTACATACATACACATATAAGTATAAACACCAATAAAAACTGAAATATATATTTTCATTCATAAATGCAGCGGTAATACTGACCCTCAGAAAATTAAAAAAATATATTATATCTATACAAACTGAATTAATAAATTTCCCCGGATAATTAAATCTTTGAATTAATCCCCACCTATATTTTTTATACTTGTTGGATACATTTCGCATCATATATAATCTTTTTCCTGTGATTTGTGTATATAGTAATCTAATTTACTCTTCTTAATTTTATAATCCATTTTATTATTGAAATATTAGAAATCCCATTTACATAAGTTTTAGTAAATAATTAAAAATCTAATATATACTAACATTATAAAGAGATATATTTTTTCTATGTAGGGGGTAATCTCATGAACTATTGAAACGATTGAAAAAATAGTTTTACTAAAAAAAGCTACACTATACCTGGGTAATATAGGCTAGGTTTAATTTTGGTTTAAAGGTTGAAACAACCCCTAAACCAATACATGACATAATTGTCATACTTTTCTTAATGTTAGAGAGCTGAAATTTTGTACATTTATTTCTTACAAGGTACATAGAAAAAGTTAAGTAGAGTTGCATTTTGTCGCGTCCTGCTAAGAGGTGAAAGTATGATAACAGCACCTAAAACAATAAAAATTAATTGTTTTTTTCCTAGAGTTTATATTTTTTTTTAGAGTTTTTTTTTCTTTAGAGTTAGTGAGCTGAAAATGTGTACATTTATTCTTACAAGGTACATAGATAAAGTTTGTATCTTACATTTTAAGATTATTTACATTTGTTCACTTGCTGCTAAGGGGTGAATGTGTAGTAACATTAGTAAATGTAGTAACCCCTATAAAAATTTTGATTGTTACACTTTCATTAAAGCTAGATAACTGAAAATTTGGCACTTATTAATTTTAAGTGTTTTATAGGAAGTAAAACAAATTAAAATAATTACGTATATTGGATGAACTGAATGGTAACAGCCCCTTTACAATACCAGTAAATTGTTTTACTTCCCATGATTGACACCTTTGTTTCATAAGTGGTAATCTGTTTGCGTTTGTTTCACCGCCGGCAGGAGGCAGATCTTTCTAGTGTTTTATCTTGTTTACTGCGTCAACTAATATCTTCGACTAAAAAAAAAAAAAACATCTGACCTTTACACTCGTAAAATATGTAAATTTACTAATACAAATACATTTTATTAAAACGTGCGTATTAGTTAATAATTGTTTTTGATATCTATTATTTACTGCAAATTTAATGCATCCTATAGTATTGTATTATTGACATTCTAAAATGTATAATTTCTAATAATTTGTTCAAAGTACTTACTTAAATATATTTATTGCAATTTACAATATAAACTGTTAAAAAACAAAACAACCATAGCCTTTGTATCCCAGGTCACATGTGTTATTGTACGTAAACGAATCAGGTTAGAAACTTAGTTTCAACTAAAACTAACTTTTATTTATAAATTTCAGTCCTCCAAAAGACTTAAGACGAAATAGACAGTGGAATGTGTTTTGACGAAATTAAAAAAAAAAAAACATCTACTTTCACAGAATCAATAAATGGGAACCTGATAAGCTAGACATAGCAATAACCAACACTTTCCACCTAAAATGCACTGTTAACTTTATATACTCCCTTAGGTAAGACCACAATCCTATTTTAATTTATTTAGACTAAATCAGCTGACAGAACACCGTTACATTAGTTACACTAGTTCTGTGTATGAGTGCTGATGGAACATATTATGTCCCCCCACTAATGATTTTTCCCAGGAAAAATTTCAGCCATCTTTTAATCAAAGGGGCCCCTCTAGGTACGATTTTTTTTGCCAGCCCTCTGGATGGATAAATAGTGAAATTTTCAGTGAGTGGTTTGATCACTTTATCCATGCTGTAAAGCCTTCAGAAACTGATCCTGTTTTGTTAATATTGGATGGTGACTTCAGCCATACACGAAACCTTATTGACGTTGCTCGTAACTAAAATGTTACAATTATTTGTATCCCACCTCATAGCAGCCATATGATGCAACCACTGGACAAAACGTTCATGGGTGTGCCGAAGCACAATTATAGCGAAGAAGTAAGGATCTATCTTCGAACAAGTGGTAGACCAGTCACGCATTACGAGGTATCCGAATTATTTGGAAAAGCTTACCTGAAAACCCAAAACAGGAGGGATAGCTGTAAATGGGTTTCGATCAACGGGTATTTATCCTGTAAACAGGAGAGTATTTTCGATCGCAGACTTTGCAATGGAAAATGAGAATGAGGATGAAACCGTTACCACTAAGGGAAATTCAGACCAGAGAGAATCATCTGAACCCATCGTGCCATCTACACCAACTGAACCATCTACATCAGAAAATGGGTTCAGAGTATCCCCGATGGACATCATGCCTCCTCCAAAAAGAAATCAAATACCTCAGAATACCAGAAGACGTGGAAGACCGAAAGGAGTTGCTAGTGTGATAACGTCGTTACTATACAAAAAAAAAAAACTACTTTGGAATCCAAAAATAATAAAAACACTACATTCACTCGACGTTATTTTTTTGGAAATAATTCATACCATGGTACCCCAAACGTAGCAAGTAGTTCAAATGAAGCTTCTAATCAGTTTCAAGATGCATCATTTATTTTTTGTACTGGTAAATTCAGTGAAGACCATGGAGATGAAAAATGGATCTAGTGTCTCTCGGCAAAGACTAGTGTCACGAAGAATGCGCTGGAGCAGAGAATAACCTTGGTTTTATCTGTGAAATATGTAATGGATGAAACATTTAAAGACTGACATCAATTTATATTATTAACTGCATTTATATATTTTGTAATGTTTTCACTTTATATTATGTCTGTATTCCATCAATATATATATTTTTTCATCCTTATTTTTAATTTCATAAATTTTATAACATTTTATTTAATTTTCTGATAACTTTCAATTGTTTATTGGCAATAAATAAATCAAATACAAGGTTTATTTGACATATTGGAGTAATTTAATAATGGGTTCTCATAGGCAGGTAAAGTGGAACCTTGGAGGTTAAATGGACCCCCCGGGTCCAATTTACCCTACTGTATGTCCCGAACAGACTCATTACACTAGTTCAAAAAAGTTACAAGAACTCTTTCGTTATTATTATCAATGCATATTTGAATAATTAACGTTGGAAGTAAGTATTTTTAAAGTAGCTTTGATAAAAAAAACTAGAGGAAAATATATTTACTGATGAGTTTTTTTAATTGAAAATGGGGGTCCACATTACCCGCACTTCCTATACTATTTATACAGGATGTATTAAAACTAAATATTGAAGGTTAGGTGTTATTGGTGGCAAAACATAAAGAAGAACATACATTTTAAAAGTAATATATATTCCAGTCACATACATTCTAAACATGTTGGAGCTCTTAGTTAATGTTTTTACAATGCGGACTATATACTTTAACTACGTAATATTGGATACATTTTATATTTCTACAGCAATATTTCAGTTCTGTTTAGTAAATTTAGAAAGTAATTGGTGTCTAAAAATAACAGCTAACAGGCTATTATTTTCTAGTCTATGTAATATACGGCACAGCTTATCCAAGACACCGGATTAACACTCTACTGTGTTATCGCTTTACGTTACAAAATAATAGGGTGTTCTATGAACCTATCAACTGATAATAGTCTGCAACGCATTAATAGCATTATTTTTGTTATTACGTTAAATAACGCCAACCTCTAATAACAGCATCTTAATTTTAAATGAAATGCTCAGATTCATTATTATTTTAGAGAAACGTCGTTCTTTGTTATATTTTGTTACCTTTTATATTTTGTTTATATAATTACACATGACATTAAGAAACGTTTCCATTTATTATATCAAGTATTTCTTCATACATACACGTTTTTTGATCCAAATAATTTGTTTAAAACGTTGTGTTCGTGATAGCAGACTAAACTGGAATGGATAGTCCACATTAGTTTGTAGTGTTTTATTAATTATTATATAACATTGATAACTGTTATTAATGTTATTCAAATATAGTATCAAACGTAACTTTTATAATTTAAATATATATATATATTTTTAGTTCACTCATAAGTTAAGCTGAAATAATACTTACATTTTATTTCTTGGTTTTTTCCTTCGATTGTTTACATTGATCACTATTGTTATCAAACAGCTGTTATTGATGAACTTCTTTAACGACGTATCTCACTTTCCATTAAACCTACTACAAGGATGACTAAATACAATTCAATATTAATTAAATTTGTTTAAAATAAAAGTAACTGTAATTTTTCATGGCAACCGCGAGTATCTGACATTATTAACTATTTTTGTTTATTTGACTTTAATATAACAATAGCCATTACAATCTAACCAACCAAAACTACAGTAAATAGTTATTGTTTCATTATATAAAGTGTAAATAGAACGTGGGCATATGATTAATTAATTAAGACAATATTATCAGTAATAATACAACGGTAAAGTTTCCTTCTCTGTTAAACTATCATCTAGGTTTACTGTTAGTAAATGGATTATCCGTTGACTTAGGATATAAGAGAAGATAAGCTGAAACTAAAATGAAGTATTAACTATTAACCTACATGGCTGACTTCTATCTAGGTCAGTAAAACTGGGTCAAACAAACTGGGTACTTGTAGAACAGTGACAATTGTTTATCTCAGACAGACTTCACTGTCATCTTGTCATAATGCATAATGGCATTATACTGCTAGCGAGTTTCCACAGGAAAGATGAGCTATTGCAGTGAGACTTGTGGAGAGAACTAAGGTCAAAGAGCACCGACCATGAACCCCAGAACACATTTTGTTTTATCAACGTTTTGGGTTGTTCGAACAAAAATAGAAAATGATACGTATACAGACAGTACGCACTGCACATGCGTATAGAGTGCGTTTCACGTTTCGTCTGATCCAACACAATTTGTCCCACAACGCATGCGTCACTTTACAAAAATATTTACCCAGAGACGTTTTAAGATAGTATCTGTATAAGAGTACAGAATTGCGGTTTTTGTTTACTGACATTGAACAGTTTTATTTTAAGAATTGAACATGTTATCAAGAATTTCTAATGCTATAATATTCCAAAATATATAACACTTTATATATTTTGTTACTTTTTATATTTTGTTTATATAATTACACTTAACTTTAAGAAACGTTTCCATTTATTATATCAAGCATTTCTTCATACATACACGTTTTTTGATCCAAATAATTTGTTTAAAACGTTGTGTTCGTGAGGCAATTTTATACGAGTTTTGAAAATGAAAACAAGATGAAAAGATGGAACACTTTTTTGAGACTTTGGCTCGAGATTTTTTTTAAATACTCAAAAATGTTACGTTTTCGTCACGCACGTCACGTTGCTGTCACGCTGAAAGGTCAAAAGCTTTTCAAACTCTCCGCAATTAAATTGCGAAGATTTTGGAACCACCAGAAGTTTTCTACGACGTCTGTAGGTACATATATCGTGTCCACAGACAGTAAGACACACGGACACACAATTTGATATTGCTTTATCGTGTTCAGAGACCACAAAAATGTCGAGAAAAGTCTTAAAACGTGGGGGTAAAATGTTTATAATTTTCGCAAAATTGCAATATTTTGGCATTTTAATAGAACCGAAATGTATTTTAATTTTGGAGAAATGAAATCATAATAAAAAGAGGTGTTAAGTTGAGTGGGGTATCTAATTAAATGATTATAAAGCCAAATAGTGTTTGAATTTAAACTTAAGTCGTATCTTCAACCTTTAAAAATTTAGCCCAAACATTTGTTGAATTTTGTGTGACTTTCCTTTTTTTAGTTAAAAAGTAAAATACCTCTGAGAAAATAAACAAAATTTTAATTAGTTGTTAAAATTATGAAATACACAATAACGAAACTAATATTGTTTCTGAATGTTAAACACCATTATCAATAAACGGTGGTCTCTTTTTGTTAGCCTTGAACTGTAACTGAAGTGGATTACTACGGATAATTTACATTTATTGCAACCCAAGTGTTGTACATTTAATATTTATGACCGTGGTTTTAGTACACAAACATCTCTCTAAAGGGTTATAATAAAAGTTTGTAACACTATTTAATGTTTAATTTATAACAGGTAGTTAAACGAAATATACGGTCCATCATTATGGCATTGGTGTAATAAATTATAATATTACTTCTATATTTAATGTAATAAACTGTGTAGAAGTTAATTGGATTTAATATTTATTAAAACAAAATTTAAAAGCCATGCCCGGCATTCGTGTAATAAATTATAATATTAGTGCTATATTTAACGTAATCAATTTTGTCGAACTTAATTGGATATAGGCTAATATTTATTA
>JAGFPH010009401.1:0-21860 GCA_018207615.1 Philaenus spumarius | reverse complement strand
CATTGATTAATAAAATACTTCTTAATAATTAGAAAATAAAGTTAACTATATGAAGCTAAAATTTTTTCACTTCTAACGGAAGACCCACGACTGCCTGTTTAAAATTTTTTTGATTTTAGGTTAAAACCCTATTGATATATATTTCTGGAGATCTACCTGGTCGATTTTAATGTGGTTTGTTTTAAATAAAAGAAAATGTCATAAATATAAAAAAAATTATCATATGTTATGATTATTTATGTACATTTATAAGGGTACTTTTTGAGTTTTGATGGTTTTAGGTTAAAACCCTTTAGATTTTATACCTATTTCTGGAGATCTATCTGGTCAATTTAAGTGGTGTTTATTCAAAATAAAAGAGAATATTGTCTTTATTATCAAAATGTTATGAAAAGTAATTTGTATTTCATGGGTATACTTTTAAATTTACGTTTTGAGGTTTTTTTGTTCTAGATTAAAGTACTTATACTACATATTTATAAAGATTTACCGGACCCATTTTAGTTCTGTTTATTTGAAATAAAAACAGAATATTGTTATTATTATTAAAAAGTTATGACAAGTAATTTGTACTTCATCCTAATACTTATAAGGAAACCTTTTGAGGTTTTTTGGTTCTAGATTAAAACCCTATTAATACCTATTTCTGGAAATCTTGCAACCTATTTTCGTGTGGTTTATTTTAAATGAAAGTAAATGTAATTATTATCAACAAAATAATAATTGACATTTTTATTTCATCGGTTTATTATTAGAAGTCTTTTTTAGTTTGTTTGGTTTTATTTTAAAACTCGATTGATACCTATTTTTGATCATTTTTAAATTAAAGAAAATGACGGAATTATTATTTTTTTAAATATGATACGATTGATACCTATTTCTGGAGATACATTTTGCCCTAGGACATTTTTCAGCCGACCTCGGGAGGCTTTTTTCGCTAGTATAAATAGAAATCAATACGCCTTAATACCATTACACCCAATTAAAAAACTCAAATTTCGGATCCGAGTTCTATGGAAAAAAACACATAGTTTCGTACAAATCTATGTTTTCCATTTAGGCCTAGTCGATCTGCTATGCACCAGTAACCGCTAGAAAGCAAGTTTTACCGCCGCACCAGTTCGTTACTCATAACTGCTGAACGCACATAAAAATTTTGGGGTGCCTGAAAATTAGTAGATTTTTCATAAAATATTGGCTACGAAAAAGAGTTTATCCTTTAACACGTCCACTGCTGCGCAAATTTCGTATTTCCTATGCTAGGAGGTGACCTTTTATTTTTTATATTTATAACCTAAATGAGTATAAATTACTTTATTTTTTATTCTTGAACCTTTCTAAGTAATAATCACTAATATTTTTAAACGGACGCACATGTGCGTCTACAGCTCACAGGCTCAAAATTGGCGTGCGAAGCACGAAATGTTCTGTGTTGAAAATTCTCCCATTACGGGGGTTGGCGTGTGAAGTACGTGATGCATTTTGTATTGAAAGTACTACCAATATGATGGTTGGCGTGCGAAGCACGCAATGCATTGCGTTTTGAAAATACTCCCAATACGGGGGTTGGATAATGCACTGTGGGTCCGCTGCTTCTCATAGTGTTCAGTGTCAAGCTAACATGTGCGTCCTTAGCAGTGAACGTGTTGAACGCCCATTAAAGACAATAATGTACATTATTTTACTTTCTTGTGTATAATCTAAGTATAACAGAGTTTAAGCTCTCCAGCTTGTAGGAAGTTAGTGGACTTTTCAAGTTTATTGCAAGGGGTGAGTACCTACTTCATCCCCTTAGACATTAGTGACCGAAGTTCGATTGGTCTTATTTGTCTGTGGAAAATTTACAAAATGTAAAAAATTCCAGCTCTGTAGTTTAAAGGGAAGTTAAATGTTGTGTTGCTAAGCATTTGATACGAATCGGCTGTTTTATCTGTTACAGGGCTGCTTATGAATGTTCGCATTTTCTACCCTCTAAATTAAAAAAATTTTAAAATGTTTCTTAGTGCACCTCTACATTATTGGATGGATGTACCTTCCAATTTTAAAATCTCTAGCTTTAATAGAATCGGCTCTGCGTTGATTGCCAGTCAGGACATTGCATTTTATATATAGTGATAAACTATAATTACTAAATATATAAAAATGAATTGGTGTTCGTTAGTCTCGCTAAAACTCGAGAACGGCTGGACCGATTTGGTTAATTTTGGTCTTAAAATGTTTGCAGTAGTTCATAGAAGGTTTATACGTAAAGAAAAATTTGAAAAGTTTCCCGAAAAATTTTCAAATTTGGAAGAAACTCAACAGCCTTTACTGTATGAACTCAAAACCATAGCTTACAAAAACAGCTGTTCGTATAAAAATCTTAGCAACAAGTTATGTTTGTTTACAATCATTACCATAGCAATATTACTTAGCAAATTTATAATCACTTTAATACTCTTCAAAACTAACAGCTTTTTACGGTTAGATTGAAAAACTATAAACAAACACAAGGAAAAATCAACGAAAAATTCTTACAGAATTATAATTCAACTCAAACATTAATTATTAAATATCTACATAGGCCTACTTAGAGATATGCTGTTTAAAATATTGTTTATATAAAATATATCATAACTATGAATTTTTTAATACTTTCCAAAACATATTTTCGCTATCAATAATAATAATAACAAACAAATTATTTGACACCATGCATAACCATAAACATACACGAGTTTAAACATATTATATTGAAAACTAAACAAACAATCTGAATTAAACAAAATGCCATTAAAATATCACATTCGTAGCTTTATTTTGATATATAATTGTATATTTAAATACTAAACAATATCTTATACTAATTAGGTCTATACATTTAAAATTACAAACTCTATTTGAACCAGTTTGTTACATCCTAATTTAACGCGGATGTTACAAAGTGATTCAAATATCTTTTCTACGACCCCCAGCTAATTTAAACCCTCGCTAAGAAAGGGTTAAAAGAAATTCGAAATTTTAGGGCGGTATGGGGGGGATGGTCAAAGTTACTAAAAATCACTATAAGAACGAATTGGAATGAAATTTGGTACGTAGCTTCCTTTTAGGCTGTAGGTGCTCGCAACATTGTCAATCAAATTAAGTGAAAGTCAAAATTAGTAAAAACTATAAATTAATCACTGCATTTGTTATTCTTATTTCCGCTAAGATGCTTGAAACATTTGTCTTCTTGTTTATCCGCCTTTCTTAGCTTTGTCTTACTTTCGCTTAAACGCGAAAGTAAGACAAAGCTAAGAAAGGCGGATAAACAAGAAGACAAACTATAAATTAAAACGATATATTTAAAGCTTTTTCATGTTAGATTGTAGTTTACAGGAATACAATTTTCAGTGTTTTCTTAAATAGCGTAGACTTTTTTTCATGACCACAGTAGGATACGCACAGGTATTCAACGAACACTTAAAAAGAATTACAATTATGTCAAAAAGACTGAAAATACTAACAACCACTAGCAACGCCGTACGGGTCAGCTAGTTACTAAATAAATCAAAATTATAAAAGCATCAGACGCAAAATTTATCCATTTCAATACTAATATAGTTCAGCAGGATCCAATTAAATACAGTAAATACGTGACTTCTTGTGACAGCGTTTCTGTCAGTTTGTGCTGTGCAATTGAAATTAGCCGTACATTGATCATGCAGGCAGCTCATCAATTATTCATCAAACTACGGATCAGCTAACATGGTTATTGCCAGAAACTCCGTATATTCATTGGGTATTGTCTTGCATTTACCTCCGGGCAAATAAAATACCACCTATATTGATTTAATGATGCCTTACTCAGATCTATCTTTGTTAGTTCATTACACAATTGTTTTATTGCTTTTAAAATCCTCATTAAATAATATTAACTAGTAAATTAAATACGTGAAAACTAACTTCTCTTGAATGATACACGTACAAGTAAAGGAAGAATGCACCTTATTAAGGAGGGGCTACTGACTTGGTTCTAATTTAGTGAGAGGCTTACAATCATATAATATGAAGGTTATATAAACATCTATTTTATTTTAAAGATCGACATACATTTAACGTCTACACTGTGTGATGGCTACAATAACCTCCTTCTAAATCTTATACTTTTCACAATGGTTAAGACTGAGTACAAATTTCTACTCCCCAAATATGAATTCAATTTTAACTAACTAACTTTATAGAAAGATAACCCACAAGAAACTGAATCTAGCTCAAAATTGAAATACAAAAATTGCCCCTTTTATATTAACAAAAGTGTGACCTCACCATTACTCTGTCCTGGTGGCATCCTTGCTTCGACTTCCACATAGGCTGGTATACTTCACGGAAACAAATCCCCTGGTGTCTTCTTGCTGCCCACGCTACCGCTTTAACGCCGAAGGCCCCTTTTTCTCAATACTTCTTAACTCGCCCACCCTTCCCAAAGCCCACCAGCTTAACAGTTGATCTCTATTTCAAAACTCTTGCCCTCTCAGATTTTAACGTCTATTATTTTTACCTAAGTATTGATTTCTTAAAAATACAACTCTGCAATTACATAAATAATATTTACATAACTACCTACTGTATATTCATGTAATATTACCTAATTGTGTTTGCAAGTGTAATTCTACTATTGTCAAATTGTTAGGTTTGTATAACAAATTTATTGACTCATTCCGTTTCATAACTATAAAGTTGGTGGGGGAAAACTAAAATTTACAATTAAAAAATTTAGATTTATAAACAGTAAAAATATATCTGTTAATTTAAAAAACATATTTCAGCTGATTTAAGATGTTCAAAGATGGTACAATAAGATATTTCATTAAAACCTACATTTAGGCTTTTTTTCAGCTGTATTCAAAGTATAATGTATTGATTGGTATCTAAAGGGTTGGCGTGTGAAGCACGGAGTGACCTCGTAGCTATTTAAAATTCTACGTATTTACTTTATGTAGTTAGATTAATGCGTATCAGAATATTTCCAGTGGCGTTTCTGGAATCAGCTGTGCATTGTAGAATATAAAAACTCAAGAGCTATTCTTTAGAAGTTATTAATTATTCGACATCAAAATTAGTAGAATTATATTACATTCTCAATCTGTTAAAAATATAAAAGAAGAAGTTCTGATTGACTGACTGACTGACTAACTCACTGGCAGATTCATAATCAATGTACAGCCAAAATTATGATTGCTAAAGACTTAAGACTTTCAGGGTACCTTCTTAATACTATGTACAGAGTGGTCCATATGTATAGGAACAACTCAATAAATTAGAAACTGTTATAGATGTAATACTGTAACTTTCAGGATAAGTAATTGGTCAAATACTCTACCTTTTGACAGACAACTGAATTTCAACCCCTTCTCAGGGGGTGGCCAAGGGGTTGTAACTCAAATAGTTTAAATGGGAACACCCATTGTGTGATACATCATCTTAAAGGTATTTTTGAAACGAGAAAAACGGCATAAATAAAAAAACGTTTACGATACTTGTATCCAAAATGGCGGCTGATTGAAATTTTTGTTTCCAAGGGGTTATGACTCAAATAGTTTAAATCGGAACACCCATTGTGTGATAAATCATCTTAAAGTTCTTTGTGAAACTAGAAAAACGGCATAAATAAAAAACGTTTATGATACTTGTATCCAAAATGGCGGCTGATTGAAATTTTGGTTTCCAAGGGGTTGTAACTCAAATAGTTTAAATGGGAACACCCATTGTGTGATACATCATCTTAATCGCGCTCTGAATTCTTTGTAAACTTTTTCTGGACAAACTGCAAATTGATTACCAATTGTATATCAATTATTATTTTAAATACCTAATCAAATGTCAATGAAGAAAAATATTATAATATATAGGCTTACATGATTTATTTTTATTTCGTTTTACAAGGACAGCAAACTTGTTGTGTTACAAAGTTGTGTTAATTTGTGCATTTGTCTTTTTACAAGAAAAGATAATGAAGTGAATGTAACTTAAATTGAATGAAAATAAATTGAATTGTTATGAAAATTTTACTATATTTTGACCTATATTAAAAATAAAAATATAATGTGTATAATATATTAAAATTATTATTAAAAAGTTTTTTTAAACTTTTAACGATACTAGATAAAATAAAACCTGATCACAAAATTTCACAATAAATTTTATTTATTGTGAGATTTTGTGTTCAAGATTTATTTTATCTAGTTACTTTTTCACAAGTCAAGCTCATTAGTTATTTATTTTAAACGATACATTTAATAAAAATCATTTGTGGAAAAGTTAACAGCCTATTTTTTTGACAAATAACGATATGCATGACGCTTAATATTACTGAAATTACTGATGTTTTCATATTAAAGTTTTATTTTCTTCGTTTTTTATGAGTACCTCTTGTAACATTCGATTATCGATTGTCTATCGTATGACTTTTTCAATACTTTTCAATACATTATGAGTGTGTTTTTGTTTTTCAAGTCACTAACCTCCTTTAATCGTCAGTTGTGTATCCTTCCTTGAAACCGTTAGATGTTTTATTTACACCAAAATACGAAACCAATAATATTGGAATATGTCACAGTAATTTTTCATGATTAAAAAAGTGTTTAATATAAATAAAATATCTTCAGATTATAAAGACAATGGAATTAACACAGCATACCAATGAATTTTATTTTATTTTAGAAGCAGTCGAAGGGAGAACAGTCTGAGCACAGTACGCGCCCAGCCCTACATGTGTAAATTGAAAACAGTCTCTACAAGGAAATCAAATAGGTGAGACTATTTTTAATTTGAAACAATCTCGACCCGTTAGCGGTACAGTACGCGCATGGTATGTGCACAGTACTACATGTGTAAATCCAGCTTGAGTTCGTGGGCGTACTGTACCGCTACTGTGTCGTGACTGTCTTCGACCGTCTCGATTTACACATATGGTACTGTGCTCATACCAAACTGTTGTCGACCGTAGTACTCTCGTTCGTTGACGGGATACGTAGTGTCTATCATGGATCTAGACGAAGAGAACTTAATTGTGGCCTGCTGCTTATATTAAGTACCTAATTCACTGCCGATCTCTGTCCATAAATTAATTTTCTTTTATAAGTTATTGTCATAGTCTCTATGACTTAAATCGTAGAGAGCGCGATGTTCACGAACAATTAAAATTGATTTTTCTTCATTTATTTCAAAATTTAGCAGGTTGTCACAAATTATTAAATTAAAATAAATAAATAGAATAATAAATAAACAAATAACGCACAAAATTAAATTTATAAAGTAATTCAAGTAATAAATAATAAAGTAACTAAACCAATAAAATTTTCATCATTTTTCAAAAAATAATCGTAAATTTAAAATCAAGTAATGTTGACCAACGAAAGCACAAACATGAAATGAAATGTTAATTTGTAGCCGGATATCCCCACCCCCGTCTCTAATCTGCTTCTTAGAACGGTCTACTGCAGTTTACAGCAGTCTCGGTCGGTCTAGACCAGTCTAGACTGTGGGGTACTGTGCACCGACCTTGTGGGACTGTCGTCTGTCATGACCTTGAAGAATCATTTTAGAAGCAGTCGAAGGGAGAACAGTCTTAGCACAGTACGCGCACAGTCCTACATGTGTAAATTAAAAACAGGCTGTCCAAGGAATTCAAATGGGTTAGACCATTTTTAATTTGAAACAATCACGACACGGTGATTGTTTCAAATTAAAAACATATAAAAATTAGTATAATTCAAACATCTGATGATAACTTTAATATTGTTCGTTTTAGTTGGGTTAGTAAAAATTGCATTAAAATATTGACTATTGATTAGTTAAATACTAATGGTGAAATTACAATGCACACAGTAGTTACAATTTTATTGGGGACGGTGTGTTACTTTTCGATCTCTGAGTTGCATTATGTATAGATCACCAGTACACCCATCTCCCTAAACCAATTTAAATCTGACCTAACCAATAGTAACTATTCCCGTGAAAAAATCAAGAGTATAATATAAACTGTTTGTATTTGCTTTGCAAAGAGTCGCCGCGGGGTTGGCGAGAGAAGCGAGCAAGTGGTGGATCCCCTAGTAAATATTTATTAAAAGCATTTGCTATTAACGATAATACTAGCAAAAAATAGCAAAAGCTGATTGTTTTTTGCAAAAAGAATGCCAATACATGTGGAATTGTATACAAGATATTAATTTTACTATGTTTATTTTGGTAGTATATAATTGAATGTATTTGTATAAACGGATTTGTAGTAGTTTACAATAGTCTATTATAAATTCACTAAACTCAACTCCACTCGAGTCAAATAGTACCACTACTCTCCTCCACTCTATTCTATCCAACTGCAATGGATAAAGAAAACAAATCATAAAATATTGTACTATATAATTAAATGCAACTACGAGTACAACATACTGAATTTATTTAGAGTGTTTTTATTTAATAATAGTTAACATTTTGAACTAAAATAGTATTATACCAAAAGACTCGTCGTAACTGGAGAGATTTTATTATATGGGAAATTGTTTTGTTTCAATTTGTTAAGCAAATTAGAAATTAAATACTTAAATCGAGACCAGTTGTAAGTAAATTTAATCTGCAGCCCAGGAAGTAGTTTTTCAAAACCTTGTTTAATTTAAATGTATTAAAATAAAACTTGTTTTAACCAGTTGTAGTTGTATTTTTACTGTATACTTGCAGGTTCGTGTACAGATTTCATGCAGAATGTAGCAGTATTAAAATTGTGCATAAATTGTACTCCATAATTTTTTTCCTGAAATTGTTTATATGTGTTGCCATTGGTCTACCCTTAGATTGTTTCGAACCAGATGATTCTTATTTAAATAAAACTAATTTTAGTTTTGTTTTTTGTGCTACTTTTTAAATGTTTATGGTGGCGTTTATTTTATGTCAATCTTTAAAAAAATAGAATCTATTTGTTTTATCTTAAAATATACGCATTTTAATTTACAAATAACGCAAATAACGAAATAAATACACTCAAATATTCAACTAAGCAAAACACTGAAATAAAAAAAATACTATTAACTATTATTTAAGGTATTGGCCTTAATTAATCACTCATCACAAAATCTCACTATCTGCAAAGCTTACTGATATAAAGGTTAGACTTAAGTGGTTGATGCTTTTTTGGCTCATATCTGATTATGTACATAGATTGATTTGGATCGATAAGAACAAGTTTTAATAGTTACCCGATATTTCCGTCAATCATTTATTCATATCTTTGATCGCAGCAGTGGGCACTCCTTCTAGTTTATCGTATATTGGTGGTCATCCGTTATAAACTATGTAGACCTAAATACTAAATCGCAACATCTCCAATGTTCATGATTTTTAATAATTGGACGAAACAAACATTTTTTTAAAAATAAGTAAAATCGTATATTTTTTATGGGGGTTAGAAGATAAAACGAATTTCAGCTCCATTGGAACTTCTAAAACAGTAATGTTTAATTACCTAAAATTACGCAGCCTTATCAGCAAATTACATATAATGCTATACAAAGTATTTTATATCACAGAATGAAAACACTGGAATAATTTGTGTAAATCTAGTAGGTGTTTTCACACGAAGCTGGGATGTTTGAATCCTTTTTTAAATTATGTTTTTAATCCAATGGAAATTCTTTCTGAATAAACTTAAAATTTTAAAAAATAATAAAAAACTAGTAATATAATTTTTTATTATATAAATCTAGTATTTTTGTATTATTTATTCAGCCGTGCATAAACAATAGTTTCTGCTATAGCCTATATAATCCTCTGTGTTTGTCAGTATTTGTTGAAGTTTGATATCATCGCACATAAAACCTCGATATCCAACCAAAACATCCTCTTTAGGTTCTAGTGAGGAAATATACTATTTCGCCAAACAGCTTCTATAACGTAAATGACATTATTCTTTATCACAAATAGATTATACAATTATGAGTTTTGAAAAAATGATATCAATCCAGTGTAATAATACAATAAACTACAGTGGCAATACATCAAGTAACTATACAATACAAACTAGCTATTTTACATGTTATTTACACAAACGGAAAAATTTATTGCATATTGTAAAAATAAAGTAGCCTAGTATGAAAATATATAATCGTGTTTAGTAATACACATTATAATAATTAATTATGAAAGTATAATATCAATTTCCAGAGTTAGAAAAACCATATTAAATTGATGAAATCATCCTTCTAACACATTACGATCAACCACAACTAGTTATGTGGTTTTGAATGCCTTCATTGTTCCCTCTACAAGCTGTATACTTTTATTACATACTTCGCGTCGGGAAGGTTTTGGGTCGTGCTGAGTTTTACGACTCTCCCGCTTTTAACAACCAAAACTCTCTCCTCAACCAAACTTTCAGGTCTCTTTATTGCATTGATGATTGTATGTAGGTGATGTATACTAAGTAGTTACAAATCAGTTACGTTACAAATTACTATTTGCGTCGTGCGTTGTTTTTGTTGGAAATATATGGAAGAACATCAAATGTATATGTGCAGAAACGTATTTCATTGTGGACTCTCGCTAAAATCTGACTAATAATAGAGATGAGAATTAGAATTTGTAACCGATACTTTGTAACGATTACATGTCTGTGTTAAATGTAACAGTTATTCTAGTGTCAAAATATCGGTTGCAAATATTAGATTAAATAATGTAACTGTAACCCCAAGTGAAAACTGTTTCGTACTGTATTTTCTCATGCAAGTAACCGTTTGATGTTACTATTACTGGATATTGTAGAATACATTCGATATGGAATATGAATACAGAATTAATTATTCGTTCTCGCATGCTCAGTGCTAAAAAAAACAAACATAAAAAAGTGTGATAGTGGGAACGACATGAGGGTCTTATTGAATAGAAATAATATATTATTTAAACGTGTAAATATATTTTGTAAGTGTATAGTTAAATAATTAAACTTTTTAGTTTTTAGAACAGTTGAAATTGTTTTTTTGGTTTTTTTGCAAAAGCGACTACAAAGTTTGTAAAAATGTTGATCAATTTTCATTTGTCAATATTAGTAAAGTTGTTAAACTTACCGTCCAATAGTCCAATTTTAAATGTCCAAAGACCCGATTCGGATTTTTAGCCATTCTCAAGTTAAGGACCATTGTCCTTAGTACACTTAAAAACACTTATGCACACGAGTTCACAAATTACAAATTAAACGTTCACTGTCCACAGCTAGACTGTCTGTGTCAGTGTTACGATTGAGCATAGTTCTTATCTATACATGCTTCTGTCATGTCTATTACCAAGTCGAATAATTGGTTGGAATTGAAATTAAGTTTATCATTAATTAGCGTTCCTTGCTCTGTCTTGAAAGCTTTATAAATCTCATACTGCTCCAGAGCATTCATAAGCTTCCCTTTGCTACACTTATGCAAAATTATCAAATATTTGTCTTATGAGGTTTAAAGAACAACTTCCTCCCGCAATACGATGAGCACAACCTCCGAAAACTGATTCAAAATTTTATGAACACATTATGGAATCAACACACAAATATGATGTGATTGACAAATCTTTGACCATTTTGCATAAGTGTAGCAAAGGGAAGCTTATGAATGCTTTGGAGCAGTTTGCGATTTATAAAGCTTTCATGACAGAACAAGGAACGCTAATTAATGATAAACTTAATTTAAATTCCAACCGATTATTCGACTTGGTAATAAACATGGCAAGAAAGTACAGATAAGAAATATGCTCAAACGTAACACTGACACTCTAGCCGTGGACAATGAACTAACCACATGGACATTAAAATGGGCGAGCATTTAATTTGTAATTGTGGACTCGTGTGCATAAGTGTTTTTAAGTGTACTATGTGTATTTATTTTCACTAATGACGAAGGACAATGGTCCTTAACTTGAGAATGGCTGAATAGCCGAAACGGCCGTCGTTGGACGTTTAAAATTGGCCTATTGGACTGTAAGTTCAACAAGTTTACATAATAAACAATAGTTGGTATGGCAAACATAAACAAAAATTTCAATATTTGTTTAGTTTATGTTGTTTTTGTATTTAAATTTTGTTGAGTATTTTTCTGCATTTTTAATCTAAATGTGAAACTAAAATGTTGACATTTTTATAAATATTTGTATACCCCTTGACAATATTCAGCCTTACTGGATACTGCTTGGCGAGTTACGTAGTTACATTTACGGAAGAATTTTTCTGTTTTCTCTGAAAAATAACTACGGATACATGTATAAAATATGTGTAACCGATACATATGTGTAACTGTAAAGGGAGTAACAGTTATTTCAAAGTAACAGATAGCCCCTTGACTACATATAGATGTCAGCATACTCTATGTATTTTGTATTCTCCAAAATTTTAGTGCGCTAATTACTATGGATGAAGTAATCGAAAGAAAAAATGCCCAATTTTCATAGTTTTGGGTATATTATTTAAAATAAAATAAAACATTTTACTGCACTTTAAATATGTATAAACTGATTGTACCTTTAATTAAACTTAGAAAAGTGTTGTGTTTCTCCATAACACTATGGGTATGTGTACGTAAATTTGGCGTACACATAAAAAAAACGAATTGGTTCCCGATATGTGAAAGTATGTATCATTATTTACCTTTTACTCTTTAAATTATTGTTTTAAATATATTTTGTCAAATATATAGTTGTCATTAAATTTTCAATATTTTACACAAATTTAATTCTGTAAAGCAATGGAAATATTTAGCAAAATACTACACAATAAAAAAAAAACACTTGATTTACAATAATGGCAAGAGAATAAAAAGATACAGAAGTAAAACATTGCTCTTCGATGTCAGGTTTGTTTAATTGTATTTTGTTTATAAATGTCCGCCAAGGGAATTACTACGTTAATCTGACGTGAGGATTTCAGTAAAATACTCAATAACTAATCACAAACAACAACAAAACACCTAAACACCACAGCTGTCTGGCAGCGACTAAATTATGGTAACACTAATGGTTGGTGAACGTTGTAAGTGAGTTTGGGGAATTAGGAACCTGTGTTTTCGAACGATTGCACGTAAGATTTACGCGCATACCTAGGGTTAAAACGTTTTGTTGGGAAATTTATCATTATTTGTAGGTAAACAATATGATAAGTATTTTTTTAAATACAGGATGTTTCAGAAATAACTACCAATACTTGTATTTACTATTTCTGTATGAAAGGCAATACACTATATCAATATTAAATTGTCCGAAATATTCTTAGTTTTTTACACAGCTAATTTAGTTTTTTTATTTTCCATACTATTCGAACAATTTTCAAGAAAGTTGTGTTTATTTAATACAAACAAAATTATCCATTTTATTTGATGACTAATAGATGATTTATACTTATATCAAACTAGGAGTGCGGCTGAAGGAAAAATCGCTTCACTCATGCACACACACATGCACCCCACACTCAGATAACCTACACTTTACAACTACCTCCAGCCACCCTATGAGTCACCTGGGCTTCATTTTATAGAAATGTAACTTATTTTATTTGATATTTGAAAACAAAATCTATCCATACTCTACTGTACACATAATTAGAAGAAAAGAGACATAACACCATAAATACATTCACCCTTATTAGTCATCATACAGTCACTCATTTTCTATCAAACATTGCTGATTATTTACTGGATTTATATTGTGAACTATGTTTGGTTCATTTTTCTTGTAATGATGTGTAGAATTGAAATATATTACAGATTTTATTTCAAAATTTCAAATTACATAAAAAATTTAAGCTGTATTTATACAAACAATTAACTGTATAACAAGATGGCAATAGCCATTTATTAAACATGTTTGTCTTAAAATAATACCTGATAAAATATGTAGGGTACATTGCGCCCTACAATAATTGTCTAATTTCGTCCGCCAACGTTCTCTCATAATACATTTAAATATAAATTATAAACAATATAAAACCAAAAATAAATCTTCAACAAACCGTATTAAATTTTGAACCAATTTCTTCTAATCGTGACTAAATCTGGAAGTCCGCTTTAGAAGTCCGAAATATGTACGACGTATAAACCCAAAATAAGGGTCTTGATAAAATTATGAACTAATAATTATTTTGTAGTAACAAACTACAAAATCGTTTTATAAAATAATGGTTTCACAAGCATACATTGTTTTAATTCAGCGTTTTCAACATCAAACGTAATAGGTTCGATTCATGAAGGGTCCAGACAAACGCACATAAGGTGGCCAAGGAGCCTATTTTTGGTACAAGTGTCACGACATCTACTAATATACATTGTCGAAGAGATTCCAGATTTTTAAATAAATTGTGCAGGTTTTTATCGTGTGCTGTAGTAAATTATACACGTATAATTTTAAGGTTCTACGTAAAATATAGGCTATGTTAAATATTGTTCAAAATCTTGTACGATAGGTTTAAGTACGGAAGTAGACGTACGAAGTACCCAAAACGTCTCACCGTTATATATTTAATAAAAACGAAAATAATTTATCATTTTATCACACCAAACAATTTGAGTCTTTGAGAAAATATCACTTAGGTGTATTGCTTCGTTCAAACCGTGTACGCATCACCTGGCTTACTTGCAAATAATCAGCTGATGGATCAAAGAAAGGGGACAAAGTTAACTGAAACTTTCAACACGTGACTTACTAACTATATTACATTCCACCACAGTCCGTTAAAGGCTTCCTGCAGTAACAAAAGCACCAATCACATTGGGTGTAAGTAAGTTAAATTCATATTGAAGATGTACTTCCTTCTGACGATATAACTAATGTAATCATATTTTTTTTTATTTAAGATTCTTAACTTATTACAAAACATTTAGTAACAGGTGAGTTATTTTCTTTTGACTTTAAGTTTTATTTTTCACGCATTTATTTAAAGTTATTTTTTACAGCTTAGTTTGTAGCTTTCTTAGTACCGGGTGTCCCACGAAGAGGTCCCTATTTTTGAATTAATATAATAGATGCACCGAACACTCTACAAACCTGAAACTCAACAGTCCTAACATACACATATGTAAAAGAAATACACCTGAGTATCAGTTAATTATGACACATTAGGACAAAATGGCGGGATATCAAAGAAATAGTACCTTTTCGTTAAAATAGTTTTATTTGCTTAAGTGTTACAACATAATTATTATTGAATTTTAACGATGTTACTAAGCACTAAACAACGTTAGGGAATAAAAGATATAAGTAACTCATAAATAAATTAAATCTATTTGATCCATAAACCTTATTCAAACTGATGTCCATCGATCGCAATGCACTGATGACAACGAAATAGAAAACAGTCATACGCTTTGCTGAACAACTCTCGAGGTATCAACAACAGTTCCTCTTCGATCAACCTCATTAGTTCATCGTCTGTCGCAATGTTATGACAATAAACCTTCTCCTTCAAAAAGCCCCACAGAAAAAAGTCACAAACAGTCAAGTCTGGAGACCTTGGTGGGCAAGTCCATGAAGCTGCTGCCACGAACTATCCAATGGTTAGGAAGATTTTGGTCCAAAACTGCTTTGGCCACATTAGCATAATGCGGAGGAGCTCCATCCTGTTGGAAAAACACGTCTTTCATCTCAGGCTGAGAAAGATGAGGAACTATGCGATTGCTTAAAACTGATGCATACCTTTCTCCAGTCATTGTTTGTCGGGATATGTCATACGACAAAACACCATCCTTGGTAACAGCAGCCCAAACTGTTATACCTGTTGATTTTAATTTCTCTTCTTGTAAGATATGTGGATTTTTTGTGTTATAGTAATGACAATTATGCCTGTTTACAGTTCCTGTTCGATAAAATGTCGCTTCATCTGAAAACACGATTCCTTCATGCCATTTGCTATCTACGTCAGTCTTTTCAATTATTTTCGAACAAAATTTCAATCGTATGTCAGGATCATCTTCAAGCAGTCTGTGAACTAAATGAGTTTTATAATGTTTGATTTTGTTCTTTTTGGCATACCTTTGGACAGATGACTTCGGTATCCCTGTAGCAGATTCCACCTTTCTTACTGAATTAGGCGTATTTGGAGATTCCATGAAAACAGCACATACGATTTCTTCATTTTCTATGTTGGATTATCTACGGTATTTTTTTTGTATTGACCCCGTTTCTAGTAGGATAGTCTTCCACTTACGAATAGATTTCCTTGACGGTGGAACTACACCTGGGTAAATTTCCCTAAAAACACCTTATTGCTTCATAATCATTTTCAAAGGCAAAATAGCCCAGGAACAACATTTAACTTTTTGCTCAGTTGAAAACGGCATGGTACATAAGACACTTTACAATGCAACTTAATAACAAATGCCAATGTTTATTACTAAATATGTTCATTGATGTGGATACACGCAGTCAGCTGATAGATTTAAAATTGTCTAAACAGCTGTAGCTGTTCTTATTCTAAATAAAAGTAGGTTTACCCTTAAAATACGATTGCTGATTTTTTTGTTTTTCCGCGATTTTGTTTGGATCAGTCAGAATTAACTGATACTCAGGGGTATGTCTTTTACATATGTTTTAGTCAGGACTGTAGAATTTCAAGTCTGTAGCGTTCTCTATACGTCTGTCATATCAATTCAAAAAGAGGGACCTCTTCGTGGGACACCCGGTATATCACACTATAGGGCTCCACCGTGTTCGATTAGCTCTCCAACCCCCGCGTTGAAGCAAATGGAAACAGATGTTTTGCATATTCTGATATTTTCAAGGAAATGAAGATTGATTACAGCAGATACACTTAGATCGTGGTAGGGCGGTGGATGTGCGGTATCATAGATACTGAAGCACATTCAGTATGGGCACATTTTTTGTGTGAATGACAGATTGGAAACCTAACCTAAATACAATTTCGGTTGTTAAAAAAAATAGTCGATTCAAAATTTCAAAAGTAGATTGCTATGGTAATAAGTGTAAATGCGTGTTGTAAAGAAATGTGTGTTGGTTCAGTATAGGCGTAACCTAAAATTGTGTTAAATTTTTTATCTAAATCAGCTGTTTTATTTGTAATAATATAACAACAGATGTTTGGATTCTAGGATAAGAACTTTTCTTAGATCTTTGATTGTTTTTTATTTGATTCTGTTAATCTAATCTAAACAAGCTGTCGATTGTGAAGCATAATTATTTGATTCTAAATTTGCTAAGTGGTTGCTATGGTAATGAATGAACCTGTATTCAACAAACATTTGTTGCTAAGCTTTTGATCTAAACCAGTTGTTTTATCTGTTACAGGGTGGGGGTAAAACCCAGTATTTTCACGCTTTAAAATAAACATTTTGCTAAATCCTTTCGTAGATTGCGTTTATGACAACATAAGGATATTATGCTTTACATTTTCATATTTTCATTTTAAGTAGTTTTCCTTTTCGTTAATCTGTCAGTCAGTCACGAATTAATATTTTATAATTACATATATTATTTAAACATCATACATTTTCAGATAATTAAAAATTTCAAAGTATACTTAAAAAAGATAAATTTTGTTGAAATTAACTTTTTTAAACTAATCGTATTGGTGAACTAACGCAATTTGAGTAGACGTGGTGGCGTGGCACTTGAAATAGATCAACTTTGACAACACTGCTAGTAACGCATATTTCACCGCTAAAAATCATCCAATCGCAATCAATCAAAAACCATTGGAAAGTAAATGATGAAAACTTTAACTTTTGTATTTACAAGTTTTTTCTAAAACGCATATTTACGTAGTAATTATCATCGCAGTTTATTAGCTTTCTACAACACACTCGCCGCCCGAATATTCACCGGATTTCATCCTAATACACAACAAAATAACTCATCTTTCTTCTCTCTCTACATCCCGCCCAGTACTTTTCTGAGTTAAGCCAATATATTATTGGATTCATCACAATTTTCCCTATCTAGTACTGCCATCCAATCAAAAATCAGACAAATAGTTCTAAAGTTGTGGGGCGTTTTGTAGACCCTTGCAATTGGTCAGTTTTCCAACCACTAAACAGCCTTACTTATTACACAATGCCATGATATCTGTGTGACCACAATCTATGTTTGGACTTATTTTGGTATCTTTGTAAAGACAATGATTCACGTTACATTCCCTTTATACCAAATAGGTTTTCTTTGAACAGTTCGTTTTATAGATCCTTGGGAAAGTGACTGTTATTACGTTCACATCCTACGTTTGAATTTTAATCCTAACGGACTTGTATAACATGTGTAGACATAGTAGTTTATCGTGCGCCCTTTCATATTGTTTGTATCGACGGGAGGTTTCTATATTTGTTCTCACTTTTGTTATTGAAATAATTATCTGTCAAACACTTTTATGAAAAGATAATGTACAAGTATACAGTTCAATTCTTTGATTTATTCTCTAAACGTTTTTATAATAATATTTAATTTTTGGGTAAAGCATATATTCCTAATTTACGTTAAGGTAATCTATTACATTATTAATAAAACAAATAATTGAACTGTATACTTGTAAATTAATTTTAATTTTCACAAAAGTGTTTGACTTAGAATTATTTGATTACAAAATTGAGGACAAATATAGAAACCTCCCACTCATGCTTGGTATACAAGGGTCGCCTATGCACGGGGGAAAACCGTTAATTTGAAATTACGGCCTAGGTTTAAGAACCTTACAAAGCTGCCTTTCCCACAGTGCTCTTACGAACCGTTCAAACAAAACATATTTGGTTTACACGAAATGTTAGCTTGAAGCATTTTCTATAAAGACATATCAAAATATGTCTAAAATTATACTACGACCACACAGATATCACGTGTAATAAGTAAGGCTGTTGTTTATTAGTTGGAAAACCGACCAATTGCAAGGGTCTACAAAAAGCCCCATAACTTTACAACTATTTGACAGATATTTGATTAGATGGCAGTTATTTTTATGTAGGGGAAATTGTGTCGAATCCAACGGTATATAGGTTTAACTCAGAAAAAATACTGGGCGGGCTATTTATAGAGATGGAAAAAGTAGAGTTATTTCCTTACGTTTTGAATAAATATTTGTTCGTCGATTGGTTTGTAGAAAACTAATACACTGCAACGATGATTACGTATGTAAATATACTTTTTAGAAAGAAATTGTAGATACAAAAATTAAAGTTTGAAATATTACCTTTCCAATGGTTTTGTCTTTTGAGACTGGAAGATTTTTAATGGGTCAAATATTCGATACAATCACGCGCTACAGATGTGTTGGAGTGTTTGCACGTTTCATGCTGTCTGCCGGTTCGAGGGTTGTAAGCGTGGTTTGTCCGTTAGTTCCGCTATACCTCTAAACCCCCCCCCCCCCATTAAAATTTCACATTGACAAGTTTTCAAGACAATCTCTGTTTTGGGTTAGGAATCTGTATGGCTTTATAAATATATTTATTACAACGGGCAGAGCCGTTGTAGGAGTACGAAATATCAAAATTTGTAAGTTATTATAAAATTCGACTTTTTCAATGCTAGACATCGGTTTCTGGACGCATGTAGGCTAGTGCAAAGTAGAACAAGACCAAGAGAAACAGCGGTTGTCTACCTGGATGACCGTTGGTGGAGGAAAAAATTTGGCCTCAAATGGCTGAATTTTAAGGGAATACGGGAATCCAGAAATTTGTATTTTTCATGGTTTGTTGCATTGAGCTAAACGAGTAGGTAATGGCCGTGCTTAATGCAAATCATAAATATTAATAGTACCAAAGTAAATAGGGTTTACAATTAAGGCAAAAGTTCGATTTTACTCGAATTCTAAAAATAAGGATATTTCTTAAATCTACAGAAGTAGACCAGCAATATTGTTTATTAGATAAAATAACGATTTTACATAATTAAAAAAGTTAGCTAAGTGACGAAGTTCACACATCCAAAAAATTAATAAAAAAGTAAATTCAAAGTTTTTTTTGTGTAAAAGGAAGTTTAATGCAAACAAAGTTTTAAAATAAAAAATAACAAAATGGTCCAAATAAATTAAATTAAAAAGGTGAGAGAATTCACACTTTTAAGAGGTTTTAAAGTTTTTTTATAGGAGTAAAGATAGAAACAGACCGGTTTATAATAGAAAAGTAATGGTAGGTTACCAGTATTTTAAATAAATTTCGGGTAATTAAAATAAAACCAAAGCAATTGGTTACCGTAAGAATATTCCATATCCCAAGAAGTGACAAATCGGCGAAAAACAGCGACAATACCGGAAGGTAAACACTACATCAAGGTGAGAACATAACAAAAAATAAATGCGTAAAGACAAAGGCGGAATCGCGGAAAAGCTTGAGTCAGCGGAAAACGTGCCGTGCTTGAGAACGAGAGGTCCGAAAAACATCATTCGAGATCGTGCCGACAGGTGTCGCGTGCCGAAGAAAACAAGACCATCAAGAGGAATGTGCGAAAGGCCTCAATTAAAATCTGATGCAAACCAAGAGAAGGGGTGTACCAGGAGCGACGTCAGGACCATTATAAAGGGTGAAGCACGGTCCAGCGATCATGATTTTATTTTTTACAATGTTATAGACCAGTGTCAAGCTATAACATTTGTTTTATATACATTCAATTGTTAAGTGCTATGCTATATTTAAAGTGCTTAGTAGTTTGAAATATCATACCGGATTTGTTACTTCGTAAAACTTAAAATATTTCATCATTAGAAGGTACATGCTTAAAGTATACTTCGCAGCATCGAGGATACAGCCTATCCAATTGAGTTAGCGCACAATTAACTCTATTTGGTAAATTAGAATAATTGGGCTACTTTTCAGGACATGAGTGTCTAACTTCAAGAATTCAAACCCGTAATTCAGGAAGAAGGATCAACTTTAATTTTAACAGATTCTTCAAGATTCATTCTACGAGATCATCTGTAAATTCTGCTCACCAACCAACACCTATACTCTGACATCGCGACCAGCCAGCAACTTGCAGTTCAACATCAGCTGATTTCAAGAAGAACCAGCGCAGCACGAGCGACAAACCGCGGACACCTATCTTCCATAAACACCCGGTGCACCAAAAGTCGACGGATGGTTCTAACTTCAAAAAATAAGGTCTCTGATAACGGATATACGTTAATGCCCATAAAAGAATTTGCCTCAATTAAATTTATTAAAAGTACTGGTTTGAGTAGGTTAGATTTGATTCTGGTAAAATTATGAATTAATTGTAAATTAAATAAATTAAATTAAATTCAGTAAATAAAAATTTAAAAAAAATTACAATTAAAATAAACAAATTAAATAAATTTGAATAAATCGTAAAAGTAATTAATAAAAGAAGTTATTAATTAAAAAAAATTCTGTCTGCCAAGTATGATAGGATAATTCATTTTAGATTGAAAGATAAATTGTATATAATTTGTGTGTTGATACAATTGGTTAACAAAAGAGATTTTATTTTGATTTTGCAAGTTTTCATTTTTTGAATAAATTAACTATTGATTTTCTTACAACTAACTTGAGAGTAATCAATTACCTGTTGTATAGTTCTCCGTTCACAATATTCTCCTTTAGTATTAAAATTATAATTATGTCTAGCTGTAGTAACATCCAAACACAAATAAGTCAAGTTATAAGTTTAGTTCCAGTGTTATCGCTACTCAGAGATCAAATAATAGGAGTAAAATAAATTCTGAGCTAAGCAAATTTAAAAGTAAATTTAATTATTGTTACTGGAAGGCCTTTAACAGATTGTTTGTCAACATATTTATAAATATAAATATTAGACACATTAGACACCCAGTTGCCTAGCTTAGGCCGTACAAAAGTGATTGCTTAAACCTTCCAATAGGTGATGTAACTTATTCTACAACGATTATATTGCGAGTAGTATTACCAAAAAAA